>VZUI01039390.1:0-37048 GCA_013401135.1 Cettia cetti
TTTTTTTTTCTTTTCCTTCTTGGGACTGTTTAAATCCACTCTGGACTGACAAACCCAGAGGAGCACCGAGGGCTCACACCTGCGGCCCACCGGGCCCAGACCTCCGGAGGGACTGGGACTGACAACAGACTGAGTGAGCTGAGCTGCACCCACAGCAAGGGCTTTCTCAGTTTGCCATCTCTCTTCGGAGCAGTGAGAGGTTTTATTGTTTCATTGTTCATTTCATATTTTCACAGTATCCATTCTTTGTGCTTGTAGGTATTTTGTTTGTTAAATAGATAGTTTTGTCCACTTTTCCTCTGAGGAAGTTTTTCCTGGACTGGTTGGGAGGAGGGGCTGTTTGGGTTTGCTTTCCAGAGGAACCCCCTTCAGAGGTTTCCTCCCAAATTTGCCCTAAACCAAGACAAGGGGTAAACAAAGATGTATCTGGGAAGAATCTGGCTATGTTGTTTAGGAAGACAGGGGTGGTTACTAGGAGAAGTGAAGAGGCTTTTGGAGTTATAAAGCTTGACTGGAATATATCATCTGCAAAGGTGACAGAAAAACTGCTACCCTGTACAAACCATGCTGCAGAATTGGGCAGGGTCAAAAAGTTTTGTCACATTTGTCTAGAAGCATAGGTTTAGTGGATAAAATGTACCTGCCGAGATAAATATGCACTTTGTCCTTTTGACTCTGTTATAAACACTCTAATGCTAACCAACCCTTTTAGCTCTACCTTGAATGCAAACTATGACACCACTTGTGGAACATGTCTGAAATTATATCTAAAAAACACGTCCACTAATTCCTAAACATAGCATAAAAGTTGAGACAAGGGCATTTCATCCTACCATTATCAACTACAGAAAGTGACACATTATTTCAGTTGCAGTCATGTAAAAGGAATGATAGAAAAGGTTTTAGTTACTTTAACTAAACTACTTAGGGTAACCAAAGTTACATTTCCGCATAGGCAGGACAAAAATATCTTTAAAGACCAGAAAATTATTTAACTGAAAGTAATTTAAGATGCTGAAAACAGCATTCTCCTCTAACTTTAGGTTGTGTGACATTTGAGTACAAAATCCAAGGTACTCCTCCAGGTTTCCTCTTTATAGGCTTCCAGAGAGGCAGTCAGCCCAACTGGCCAGGGCCCCTCAGAAGTCTCTCAGAGGGGCTATGCTATCAAATTTCAGGCAGCTAATTTTATCCTAAATTTTAGGATATTTAGTCTGTGTTGCTAATGCTGGGGGAAAATGTATTACTTCCTAATTACAAAACAACATATGCAAATGCTGGCCTGCATATGCATCAAGTTTGCTCAATTTGCTAGACACACATTGAACTTAAAGTGATTACTTCAATATTACAAGCTCTCTGCAAAACCACAGGGTACCATACAGGCTCTCAAAATGTTAGCAATTTATAGGTTAAGTAGTTGAAGAAAAGCAAGGGATGAAAAAGCAGAGGCAGGGGTCAGTATTTTCTGCAGAAACTAAATTAGATTATTAAATCTCAGCAAATATGAAAGAAAATGGTTAAGCAGCTTAGGGAGCATGACCAAATTCCACTGATTAGGAATGACACTCCCACATTTGAGAATTCCTTCCTTTGGCCCACCTGCCACGATGACTGACTTAGAAATGTTTAAATCACAAATGAGTTTGGTAGTTACTTGGATGGGTTAGAACAATGTGAAGCAAACATAAGGTTGACCAACAAAACAATTAGAGTGGGGTGGACAAGATGTTTCATTTAGAAACAAAAGGCAAAATTTCCATGTTGCTCCTGTTTACTGAACACCTGAATAGCAAAAGGGGGTTTTTCCCCCTACCCACGCAGATGCCAGTTGAAGCTTTTTTAAGGAAAAGCAATAATAGAATAAAATGGTACTTTTTTAAAGCAAGTTTTTCCTAGGGATATTTGTCAGAGGTGAGAAAAAAGAGACTCCTAACACAAGTTTGCCATGAGTTTTTAACCAGAGCTAGTAATCTTGTTTTCAAATATTTAGTATCCTCCCTGTGAAACTGTAAAAGTTTACACACTCACAAAAGCCCAAAATTTGAATCTGCTGTTTAGTAATAATATCTTTCCAACTACATTCCAACAGCTGTTTAACAACAAAATACACTGAAATAACACGGTTTATGACAGAGGACTTTACAAGTTATTGGGCGAACAGCCCAAATTATTATTTGTCCCACAGAGCCACTGATGGTGCTCTCTTGTGTAATTTTGAAAAACTACACACTGGTGGAAGTGAAAAAAAATCTTCTCAAAAAAAGGCTTGTGGAGGTAGATAAAGCTGAAAACCCCCATTATTTTTAAATATAACACAAATGTAGGCATGCAAGTTATCCCTAATGCAAGTACCAGCCTGTTGGCCAAATTAGCAGTCAGCCTTGTTATCCCCCCCCCACAGATCTTCACCAGATGCCCTTTCCTCTGGAGTTCTGGCCCTCCTGGAGCCACCAGCCATGTTGTCTCATCCAGTTGCAACACAAAGAGGAGGGGGAAGTGAAATAGGGGACTGAAGAGGATTTCATGTGCCTGTTGCTGTGCAACCAATATATTAGGGGACTGAAATTCCCCATATCCTGCAAAATATCAAGGTTTTTTATTTCTCCAAGGAATAAGCCAAATCCCTCCTGACTTCTACCTGAGTCCTCTATAGCAAGAATAAAATGGAACAAAGAGGTAAAAGAGAAAAAAAGAGAACTGAAATGAGTTATAAAGTGAAAAATTCAAAATAAGAAGAAATAGGCCAAGAAAAATATCTGAATAGTAACCATAAATTCCTCAGGCTTTGAAAGTGTTTGGTTATGCAACTTTGGTCTAAAACAAGCAAGTGTTAAAGCTGTGAGAAAATTTCAAATTAGGAAAGAAAAAAATTCTCTTTAGAACAATTATAATTGAATAATAATTGCTTTTCTCAACCCATTGCCAAATTGTCTAGTTTTAGAAGTTTGAAAATCACGCTGTGTAGAATTATTTAATCACTACATTATTTTTTCCCCTAGAAATGGAAGGGCAGAATCCAAAAAGCTAAAGTTCAAATGTATCTGCTACACGTACATGCTACAGAAGAAAGAGAAAATATTCTTTATTCTGCCCTGGAAATAAATATTGACTCAGCTTACACCAAAGCTCTCTGAAGCTCAATAGTACAACCATGTGTCCTTCTGAAACAAAAAAAACCCACATCATCTCCCTTTTTTTGTGTAGATATAAAGTGCTCCTCAAAAAAAAAAAAAAAAAAGAAAAGGAAGTTATTCCAGTCATAGGCTTCCTGTAGTCTCAAGCTGATGAAAGCCAACATGGTTATTATCCAAGGCTCTTCATAGCTTCAAGGGAAGTGCAGAAGAGAAGTAGCTTACTGTCTGATGTACCACATACAAACTTACTTCATAATCAATCATTCACTTTCTTTTCTCCATGCTGTAATGACCAAAACTTTTCTTTCTATACTTTGGTTCTAATGTTTACATGTTTTCCAAAATGATTGCATTTTGTAAACACAGAGAAAAAAAAGGCGAGGAATGCAGATGTCATGCTGGTCTCTATAGTGACAAAAGGAAAAAACACTGTATTTAATCTGCTTTAAGTATTTCTGTCCATCTACAGGGTTACTAATAATTAACCTTGTGTGTCAACCCCTGTTCTACGGACTGCTGATTTTGTAATTTCATGTTCACATTGAAAGGATTAAAAGAATAGTTCAGCAGATTACAGTGCATTGTCAGAGTGGGCAATTACTTTGGTCTGATTCAATTATAATTCTTGTTCCTGTCACAAGTGTATAGGATCAGCCTAAGAACAGGGCAGAAACCTTTTTGTGTGTACCCAACCCTTTTAAATACAAAGAAAAAAAAAATCAAGACAAAAATGAAAACTTGTTTGCAAGTTGGGTATTTGAGAGGCTGAAGATACCTGTATTCCATCCTAGTAATCCTAGTAAATGCCCTTTTTGTATCATCCTTAGGCAGCTGTGGACACAGCAGCAATGCAGACTGTCCAAAGTAAATGTGATCTCATGAATTAATACATCTAGCACCTGATAGCATAAACCACAGGAAAGAAACAGAAGAAAATGGAATCTGTTACTCAGCTGACTGCTGGTACATATCTAGGAGCTAATTCAGAGAAGATATTCCTGACCTTTACAAATAAATCAAAGACAGTACCTCCTTAAACCATGTATGAGAATAACCCTACAACTTCATGAGCAAAGCTTGTGTCATTATATTATAGCAGAAGCTCAGAAAATTCCAGTAAATCATCTGCAGGTTATCAGTGGCAAGAAGGAAGCGTGAAAAACCAATTGCTTACAGAGCCTGAAACCTGGTTCATGTCATTGGAGTGAATATTTGTACATTAAAGTGTTCTTCAAATCTCTGATCCTCTCATCCCTCTTCATCCAGAAGGATTAACAACAAAGGGCAATTAGATCAGAATTATGCAGCTTCAAACCATGTCAGGACCCCTCTAGAGAAAATCACAAAGCAGTATCCAACACTCTCCAGTATCCCGTTGTCCTTTGTCTTCAAAACTGAGCCTTAACAAATGCCATCAGTTCACTTCTCTTAGCAGATTTATTTCCTGCAGCAGGCTACCTGCCCAGCAGCAATTTCTCCAGTCTTCCAAATCTTTCTAGTGTTAAGGAAAATCTCCAGGGAAAGCAATTACAACAGCAGTGATTCCAATGAAAGATAAATCCTGTTCTTCACACCACTATATCTATGTTAATAATGCCAACCACACTGCTGCAGTGGAAGAACAGGAGTTTGGTTCCAGCTTTTTTCACAAACCACACTTATTCCTTCTGTTTCAGCTTTTACTCAGCATATTTAAATACAAAGACAAGAACAATATAAACAAAGCTTAAAAATTTAACTTTTCACCAAAGCCAAAAACAATCATAGGACAATATTGGACATATATAGGACTGTATTTCTCTGTGTGATGATGCACATCCTCTTGGTACAGAAGGTAAAGAACTGATGTTTACCTCAAAAATTAAAACTTATGATAAATAATAATTTTACCTTGTGGTTAGCTTCAGCAACCCTATCTTGAGACATTGCAATTTTACGTATTCTTAGTTAGAAGTTTATTCTATACTTACTGGTGGTCCCAGGGGTCCTGTTGGACCTGCTTCTCCCTCTGGGCCCCGTTGACCCTGTTGTGGGAACAAATTTGAAATGCAGCAAATTTTAAAAGTGATTTTTTATATATATATATACATTTTTGTAGATGTCTTGTATAAGATTAATGGTTTTACCTGTTTACCAGGATTTCCCATTAACCCTGGCACCCCAGGAGGACCTCTATTACCCTGTTGGGCAGAAAATGAAAAATATTAGCTAAGCCAATGGTTTGCTCTTCCATTTTAAAATAAAAAATTAAAATAAGGAAAGCAATAAGGTCTAAACAAAATCAGCCTGTGTTAACTTTTTAACTTCTGCCCTATTTTTTGTGTTCTTTTAACTTTGACCTATCTAATTTTTCAAAAGTCAGATTTCAGTTCCTTTGCTCTTTGTATGCTGACAAATCCCAAATAGATTTGATTGCTGCTTTCAAATCACAGAAAGCAATATCACTCCCTGTTATTTCAGACAAAAATCAGGTCTCAGTCTAGTTTTCTTTTTCGATTACTTAAGAGCTAAACTCAAACATCATTTTCTGAAACATAACACAGTCTCAATCTTGCAACAATTTTTTTAACCAAATTGGAATTGATGCTGCAATTTGGCACTACCTAAATAGAGATAACAACCTCTGTGATTGAATCAGCTTAGGGTGGCTATAAATAGTATTCTTATCACAAAATTGTTC
This sequence comes from Cettia cetti, assembly GCA_013401135.1. Lineage (NCBI taxonomy): Eukaryota > Metazoa > Chordata > Aves > Passeriformes > Sylviidae > Cettia > Cettia cetti. Next base: position 5,818 of record VZUI01039390.1, read on the forward strand.
ATTTCAAGATGTAGTGAGGTACACATGTCAAAAGCTTCCTCTAGCAATGATTTCCACAAATTTAAAAGGAAATGGCCTTTTTTAGGTATTATTCAATGACTAGAATAATGAAAATCATGCCATGTAGCAGAAGAACATGAAAATGCACAGGCCAAAGCTAATTAAAATCTGTATTTAATTCCTTCAGCCTATGGCTTGTCTCTTAACACAAGAGAAGTTTATTAAAATTTCATTGAGTACTTTAAATACTTTAGCACTTTATTTGTGCTTTAGATAAGAAAGACAATACTCAAGATGTTTTACCTTTGGGCCAGGAATGCCTTTCATACCTGGGGAGCCTGGGAAACCCTGAAAGAAAAAAGAGTTACATTTATTTGTTGTTAAGGGGATTGGAAAAGGAGTCCAAAAAAATCTTTCCAATACTTGAGTATTTCTGATCCTTTTACTTGATATTGAAGCACTTTCATTCAATAAGAGACCAAGCTTGAATTCTTTCTGTTTACAAAGTAACAGATAAGGAGTATTATTCTTATTTCATAAATTGCAAAAGGAGCATAGATTAGTGAGGAGTTGTGATGTTTTCTGTCTTACACTAGAAATACATACTTGTCCTAGTATGCTGAGACTGGAGGGGCAGAGTTTAATAGATGCCTTTGGACATTTTTCATTCCCTCCTCACTTCTCTGCAACAGCTCATTGCAAGTATGCTTTTACCAAATTGTCTTCCAAGCTTAAGAGTCCACTAAGTATTACAAATTTATGTCCAGTTTTGTTTTAAAACATCTCCTTCACCATTCCTCACAGCACTTACTCCCATATCAAACTGTTTTAGAGAGGTTTCTATTTAGCTTTTGACAACTGGTACAGTTTTCCAACTTCGTTAAAGTGTTAATGCACAAGGACTACCTTCTGAAAGAGTCAATAAAGCACTAGTAATTCCCTGTAAGTTCACCACAGGGGATACACTGGAGATCCACAGAAAGAAGCATGAGCATGATGCATTCCAGATGTTCTGAGCCAGCAGAATATCAAAGGATGATTGTTCATGGAAGGTATGTTAGACTGGCAGCTCAGCTTTTCCTGCTCAGCCTGGGAATAGTTTGGCCCTGGTCAACACAATGAGACCAGCCCTAATTGTGGGGTCACATGAGGTGAGGTCTCAGGTAGGAGAAACACAAGGAGTCACAACCTTGGCCCCACAAATGTTTTGTGGGGCCAAGTTCCTCACAATGGCATCATAAGGAGATCTAGGTTCATGTTCAAATGTTTTGCACACACATAGCAGAATTTCCCCGTGAATTACACATACTCTCCCCTGAGCCTTTTGCTTAGATTTTCACTAGAATTACTCCAATATCAAAGTCAATTCAACCTATACACAGCCTTTCTATGATTTGAACAGAGCCTACCTTCCAAAGGTAAAATACTTGACACTTACTGGCAATCCCTGGAGCCCTGTATCACCTGGAGCTCCAGGTTTTCCTGGTTCACCCTGGAAAACATTTTAAGTTGTAATTTATGCAAATCAAACATGATGGAAAATTTTATTTCTGGAACACAGAGTAGACGTACTTTCGGTTCTGTAGTACAGAAATTTTAATTCAATTACCCTCATAATGTGCATAAAGCCATGAGCAGCATCCACAAATTAATGAACAAATCTAGGGCACTACCAAAGCTCAGAAATATGTCAATTGTGCCTTACTTTAGCTCCAGGCATTCCAGGAATCCCTTCACGGCCATCAACTCCTGGTAAGCCCTTGAAAAAAAGAAAAAAAATATTGTAATTTGGAAAAGAGTTTGCCCAAGCACTAATATACAAAGTAACATCAAATGAAGCAAATAAATTAAATATACATACAGGCTCTCCTTTAGGCCCAGGGAGGCCATTTATTCCTCTTGTGCCTTGAGGACCCTGAGAATAATAATAATATTCAAAAATTAAGCTAAAGATAATGAAATTACAGATTAAAAGAATGTCAACACATACTCATTCAGATACACATAACTTTGAGAGTACCAGTTATGCACTGTTTATATGCTATTAAGTAACTAATGTTTGTAAGTCAACAAGAGTCAAAATTTGTCTGTGCTCACCCTTTCTCCCTTTGGGCCTGCCTCTCCTAGTGGACCTCTCAGTCCTTGATCCCCCTACAGAAAAAAAAAACCAACCAAACAAACAAACAAACAAAAAAAAAAACAAAAAAACCAAAAACACAATAAACGTCCTTGTATTTTTTAGCTAAAACTCTCAGAAAAACCAACAGGTACAATTCACATTTGGTGAAAATAGACACCTCAAAATCACACTATATTTAAAAATGGAGTTTCTTAAAACTGCAGTTGACAGATATATTTTTAAAAACAGCTCAAGCCATCATCTGGGATTTCAGGAATGTTGCAAAGAATGTTGCATTTGTTTGCTTAGCATATAGTTACTGGCTATTCCAAGCACAAATTTCAGCTGTAGAAGCAGAGAGCAAGCAAGAATTTAAGGAAAAAAACAACCAACCAAACACTCCAAACAAATAAAACACATGTACAATAAAAACCTCCAGCAAAATTTGCCCAAAGCCCCCTGTACAGGTTTTGTTCCAGTTTGATACCTGAAAAATTCCAAGCCACCCTAAAGCACAATAGGACTCAGCAGGAAGAGGAAACCATCACATACTGAGAAGTTAAAATGGGTTAATCTACCTCAAATTCTTTGGGAACATTAAGACATTAGTGACTTGATATCACTGTAATATCATTTATTCACCTGCAGGGAATCAATAGAACTGGATTAATCAGAGGCTTTTTTGAATCACAGCTGCAAAGTTTCACTAACTGGGAAGTGTTTGGATAACCCACAGTCTACTTACAGGTGCACCAGGAAGACCTTGGGGACCAGGATCACCATCAAGACCACGAGCTCCCTACAAAACAAACAGGTAACACAAGATATTAAAGTGAGCTTTACTACTTATGTATCATCCTGTTTTTCTAGGATCTACAAAGTCTCTAAAGATGAGGGGGCTTTATATCTCCAATTAAAAAAAAAAAAGCCAATCAATTTTCTTCATTTATCTTGAGGTTTTTTTTAATGGAGATATGAAAGCAAATATATTGAAATATGAAAAAATATCAGTCAAAAAAACAACATTCAGATCATTCTCTAAAAAATCTAGGATGGAGGTAGACCTTTACATGTTACTGCAAGAAATCTCTGTGTCTTCTTTAAATATACTACATCCTTCAGCACATAATAAAAAAATATCAAAATATGCAGAGAAATCATCAAGTGCACTGCTGCTATTTTTATCATATATGTTTCCAGGAAACAGTGTAATCACTACCCTGTAAATAAATGTAAATGGAAAGAAAAAATTGTTTTAAAAAAGATATAGAGAGAACATGGAACTCCTTTGTTAAACAGATGTAGTAAATATTTCAAGTAAACAAAACATTACAAAAAAATGTAGGCAAATAGCTACAAAGAATTAGAACACACAAAGGCCAGAAAAACAAAGTAAGATCGTAATAGCTTAGCAAATATGTCCAAGAGCTTAGGAAGGATCATTCATTAGAAGATTCATAACCAGGAGAAATTTGATGTTGTCTCTGAAGATAGATGATCACAAGTTTTACCTGATTTGACTTGTGGAGAAGGAAATAGTAGCAGGAGTGCTATTTTCTACTCCTTTCAGAAATTTTTACCATATAGATGTAATAAGATCATGAGATTAGAAATGTAGCATAGAAGTTTGAAATAACAGATAGAAACACTTAGACAAACAGAAGGAAAATTGTCCAGCAAATTAAGAGCCCACATAAATATTAATCCCACTGGCAGCAATCTAAGACACAGAGATGTCAAAGAAAGAATGGGAAAAAGAACAAACTCTCAACAAAAATTCCTGACAAAAACTGGGATGATTATGGAAGTAAAAGGCTTTAGGAAAAGAGAAATCACAGGAGGGACTACTTAATAAATTTTAGCTTCAATTAAATTGTGCTATAGTTTATAATGGTTATAACTTGCTATCTTGCTAACTACAGACTTGCATACATGTAAAACTACCATAAATGCAAGGACTGGGGGAAAGGAGTGAAGAGTACATGTCCTGCATCAACTAGAAGGACTGAGCTACCTTTCTTCCTAACAAGTACAGTTGCTATGGAAATGCAGCTGGCAGGAGATAGAAAATACAGGGGAAATAAAGAATAAGCTTAAATAAGCTTTTAAAACATTCAGAGCTCTACTTTTTTTTTTTTAATGTAGGCCATTTTTATAGAAAGAAATGCGAATACTCACTTTGGTACCTTTCGGTCCTGTTATACCAGTTATACCTCTGATACCTACAATGCCCTGAAAGAGAAAAATGTATTCAAATTATGCTTAATTCTTCTCATCAGAACTGTTCTAAAACAGTCCTCAACAGAACTGTCCTGAAAACTTCTGTTTTCAGACAGAAGACTCAAGAGTTCTTTCTCTTTCTTTACGATTATTTTATTATTTTCTTAGTATTAAAGGAGGAATACAAATAATGCTGTATTAGAATTCTTAACTTACATGGTAATTTGATATTTTATTAATTTTAAAATTTTAGAAAGAATAACAAAACTTTTAGGCTGTATTATAAAACCACAAGGACAAAAAAACCTCACCGATTTTTTTTCCTGGTTACCTCAGAGTTACAGGATCCTCATGTGCAGCCTGTGTGAAAGGCATGTGTGATGGCCAAATTTGCAAAAGTGCTAAGTTGTCTTAAGTGGGGGATTGGACAGATGAAGGAGATTTTACAGAGTTCCAGAGGCAGATAAAATAGGGCAATGTTTTTGAGAGTGCAAGTGCTAAATTTATGTCCACTAAGAGGCTAAACTTAGTAGACAGCCTAATGCAGTAGGATGTATCATAACTATCATCACAGCTGTTGTCACTTTCCTTCAAAATAGTCTTGTGGGAAATTTGGCTTCACTGTCTTCCTCATCCCAAGAGACTGATACTACCTGAGATGTCTCCTCCCTGCAGAGACCAAACCCTCAGCCATAATATGCTTGTCCTGCAACTGCATTATTGAAACAGCTACAGGCACTTCCCCACAGCTTAGGCAAACCCACCCCTTGAGCAGATTCTACATTGGCAGCCTCTAGTTGCTCCTCACAAAGTTAGGTGGAATGTTGCACAGAACATTTGAAGCCTTGTCAGCCTAAAAAGTGGGGAAAATCATGATAATACAACAATCACTACAGCAGCCCCACAAGGGAGATAAACACAGTGTAATCCTGCTTCTAAGATCAAAGTTGGAAGTAGGCACACTGTGGTATCCAGTACTTTCTATCAAAAGCAACACCTCTCCCAGGGGTGGCTATCTTATGCAAATCTTGTCAGTGGAATACACTGGTTGAATTGCAAGTGCTGGTGGAGGCTGGATATTTAACTCCTTTCATTTATTTATGTAAGGAGCTTATATGAAGATACAGCAGAGTCTACAGGTTCTCCATCTGTGCTCTGAAGCATTGTCTGTCCTTTTCACATGACTTATCTATCTGATATTGCTTTATGCATATTATGAATCCCAAATTTTAATTTAAAAAACATTATTTTAGAGTCCGTTTGTATGGTGACCAATTGGCGATACAGTGAAATGTTATGAGTAATACACATAAAGAAAAAAAAAAAGAAAGAAAAGTCAATCTTTAGTTGTTTTTTAATTCTAGTGCTATTTCACAGTGATTGAAAAACTTTACCAAACTGAGTAAAATGAACTGGTCCCCACAGGTCTTTCAGACAGCAGAAGCTGCCTCTTACATAAGTACTTTGCCTGCAACAGGGCCGCAGGGATAGTTTTTCAGGATCAAGCATCAGAAGGAATACACCCTTTCCTTTACTTAGTCTGTTCTTTATCTTTTTCTAGTCATAATCCAGAGGCTTATGTTGTTGTATGTTTATGTTCATAGAGAATTTTGCAATTTAGCATTTAGTTGTCATGTGCATTAAGGTAAGCTCCTGTATAGTATCAAATCTGGACACCAATGAAATTAAATAAATATTTTTACACCTAAGAAAAAAGCATGAGACCCCACCAGAAAATAAACCATAGAAATTAAAGGTGTTATGCCTGTTTCTCCTACTTAGAATGACCCCTTTATTCTTTTCCCTAGTCCTTTTCAGCCACAGTAACCATAGGAGCTCCTCACAAGCTGAGGAGGTATGTGTCAGAATGAAGCACAGTGAATCAGGATAAGAAAACCACTAGGTATGGTTGAAGGACTCTTCTTTTGCAAGCCAAAAAACTTCAGGGAAAAAAACCAAACATGTTATTCAGTGGTTGCACATTCATCCTCAAATTTTAGCTAAGTCTGAATTTCACAACTGATTGTGTTTCAAACACAATGAAGTCTGAGTCATCAAAATTATGAAAAGGAAGGTGAAGGGAAAAAAAAAATCCAACTATTTTCACAATCTAAGCACAACACAAAATTTAGGACGTGAAATAGTTTTTAAAGTTAGCCTTTCCATAGAGCTATATGGAGCTTTGTGCCAAGCAATAAAGCAGGTTTTGGTGGGACTCAAATCATTCTTCTTTGATTCACAGACAACATGGCAGAATAAGAGAAAGGTGCATGGAGGTTTTATAATATCTGTTTTCTTACAATAATATCAAAAAAATATATATCGTTATGAAGGAAATGAGTAACACTTTAAAAGGAAATACTTTACTGGAGGGCCTTGAGCTCCCACTTCACCACTGGGTCCTTGGTCCCCTTCTTCACCCTGGGAAAGCAAAAGGAATATATTTGTAGCCAATCCATACCATATATATGGCTCTGTCATCGTATGAGGTGCATTTTCTACTTAATGTTTTCTGTCACCATGTCCTGCTTGAAAGAAACCCAAATGAAGCCACATCACTTCCTCAGACAGATACTCGTTCAGGTTCACATTCCTTTCAATTATTAGTCAAAAGGGTAATTTTAAAGAGACCTCAGGATAAAGAATGATGGTACTTTATCCTTAATCTGTTATTCCATTTTTTCTTGATGTTAATGTCTTTAGGATTTCATCAGGTACTGTATTGATAGGACAAGGAGTGAAGCTTACAAACTGCAAGAGGGGAGATTTAGGTTATGTAGTAGGAAGAAATTCTTTACTGTGAGGGTACTGAGACACTGGAAGAGGTTACCCAGCAGGGCTGTGGGTGCCCCAACCCTGGCAGTGTTCTAAGCCAGGCTGGGTAAGGCCTTGAGAAACCCGGTCTAGCGGGAGGTTACCCTGCCCATGGCGGGGAGGTTGGGACAAGATGATCTGTAAGATCTATTCCAACTTCTCAACATTCTATTATTTCTTGTTCTTCCAGACTAAAACTGCAAAATTTTTCTCTAACTTTTTTTATGCAACACTGAAGTATGGACCAAGGCAGTGCAAATCTGAAAATTTCTTGTAAATATTTCAATATTAAAGAGGTTATATAAAAAGGTTAATTCAAATGAAACACCTTGAGAGAGTTAACATTTCAGTTTTCAGGATGATTTGGACCTGGCCTCTGTTTATGAACTTGTGCTGTGTCCTTTCCCTTTCAAATGTATTTTTCACTCTCATTCTTCATGTAAGTATTCATCTGTGCTGCAGAACAGCTAATTTGTTAATTCAGGGAATTATCCTGCATTTAAATGCTTGAAAGTTGTTCAATTATTGAACTTAGATTCAATTTTCCCTGTAAGTTCTATAATAATTAAATTGAACAATCAAAATAAAAAGCAAGACTTGTGCATCATAATAAATACATAGTACAGGTGAAAGAAGAATAGAGATGTGCCTTTGGTTACTCTAGAGCACTATGATATGTATTATCACTTTATGCATTCTGTTAAAACAATTAATACTTCTAACAAAATATAATATTCTTTTTGAAGGAGAGGCTAAACTACTATTAGTTTGCTAGAAAGAACAGCAGTTTTCCCCTCTTTTTTTTATTTTACCTTATAACCTTGTCTTCCTGGTTCACCAGACTCTCCTTTTGAACCTTTTTGCCCCTAAAATAAACAAAAAACCCCAAAATAAACAAATAAATAGAGGCTATTCAAAATTAAAATACAGTCTTCCACAGACACTGGCTGCTGAGAGCTGTCTTGCTGTTCCCTCTCAAACCCCATTAAATACTCCTCCCTCACCTGCCTAGGAAACACTACATAATAAGTACCATGCTCAACACATCTGCTTCTGGATCTAACAAAGCTGCATTTCTAGGCAGGTTAGCATTTTTTTTTCTTACGTTATCCCATAAAAATTTCCTGAGAACAACTGTATTTCTAGAAACCAGCAAAAAATATATTAAAAAAATCTTAGCTAAAGTGAGACTCAAAACATGTTGATTGCAATTTAGTATGTTACAGGTCTCCCAGGGAGAGAAAAAAAGGTTGAAAAGATTAAAGGTCTGGGGAAATATTTAGAGTTTCTGGAGTCAGGCCACAAATGATCCAGGAAGTGAATGAAGCAATTCTTCACATACTCTAATCCTCTCAGGACCACACATAAATTTTACAGTGAAGATTAGAGGAGTAGCAAGAGATTTCAACAACAAGAGGTTATTTTGGCAGTCAAGAGTTGAATAACCATAAGCAACCACACTGATGCAATCTTTTTTGAAATGAACAGTGAAATGCCCTTTTTCACGTCAGTAATTACCCTCCCTAGAGCCTTGAGACAGCATGTCTGGAAGGAACGCTACAACAAACAAGTTCTCTTACCTTCATGCCCATTAAGCCAGCGTGTCCCGGGCGGCCAGGAGGACAAGCACTGGGACACTGGAAAAGCATTCACATAGTTATTACCACACAGGCTGAATAAGATTGTCTGAGATTACTTAAAAAGAAATAAAAACAGGGACAATAATCTTACCAACACGTCACCATCTTGAAGGCCAATCGTTCCCTAAATTAAATTAAATGAATCAAAGTCAACAATACAGAAATAACAAGACATGACTCATTAGGCAACACAGTGATTAGAAAAAACTACCTAAACCTGGAATCAGAAATACAATCAACCAAAGGATCTCTCACATGAAAAGCACCTTAACTGTAGGGTTTTATTATAGGACTGCAGACCCTATCCTCTAACTCAGAACAGCTTTTCAAACAACCCCAAAATATTTCTCTTGCTCTTTAAACTACCTCAAATACACTTTCTGTTAAATACAGAAAAAATATGTCCAAACCCTTTTAGTTTCCTACAGAAACCAAGACAATTTCTATAATAAGAATAACTTCATGCCATTCACCCAAAGATCCAGGTCTTTACAAAGAAAATTATTTTTTACAGGGAAAACAATCTTCCCAAAAGTATTAGTAGATGACAGTTGCAATAAACTAGACATCAGTGTACAGTGAGATGGACTCAGTGGGGGGAAGGCCTTTTCTCATATTAAATCAAATACTTGATGGAAGCTAACAGGAGGTTTATAAGGCACAACAGGGAGAAAGATTATTTCACAGCAGCAGCTGGATTCTCTGAAGCCCTGTGGGAGGGAGCACACTGCTTCAGAGAAAAGCGCAGGAGACTTTAAGGAACGAGCTCCTTAAAGAATTGTCTTCTTCTATGCAGGAGGATTTTTAAAAAGCCAAGAGTATTTGGGTCCATAATGTCATCAACTGGAGTGGGACTGTGGCACTTCAGAGACCTAAAACAGACAAAACTTTAAGGAATAGAAGCACCATACCCCACTATTGAGAACTCAATTCCACTTGTTTCCAGACTTCTCCAATTTGCCATTCATGTTTTTTAAAATGCCTCTGCCAGTTCTCTGGCAACTTCCATGAAAACAAGAAACATGCCATAAATAAAGCATATGTATTTAGAGCCTCCCCTAAGAGTAGGGGGATGAGGTTCCCAGCAGAGGAACAATACAGCTTTTAAAAAGACATTAGCACGACACCATTCCCAGTGGTTTGCATTTCCCAGCACCCAGACTGAGATGTGTCTGCCAAACTCTCCATTTTGTTTCTTTGGGCAGGTAAATTGCCACAAGACAAAGGCATAACACGCATCCCTCCTCCCAAGAGGTTTAAAAAACTAGCTGTTCCCTGGAGAAGCAAAGCACTTCCGTAAAGCTTCCTTCCGTTCCTTAAAAGTAGAAGATCTGATTGCAAGAAAGACATTAGAACTCAACCCATCTGGAAGTGTATACTTACTGTCTCATGAGCCAAATATTTTTTCTTCTCCTAACAGAGAAGAGGTTGCCTCTACTGAAGCAATACTGGTGAGGCCCAGCAAAGACTACATTTGCAGTATTATGATTCACAGGGAAATTTAAAACCTGTGTATTTGCAGTTTACAGTAATGGGAGTGCATCATGACCAAAGTTACACAATTTACATTTCAAACTACCTTTTTATAACCATAAAGAGTGGAAATTTGCTTTCTACATGGAAGATCAAAGTCCTTCTGGTATCCTAAAGGCGGTATTCAGCTGTAGAACTTGGGGAGAAGTTTTGTTCAAGCAGCAACAACACAATTCAATTGTAAGCACATATTAAATGTAATCACTTACTGGAGGACCTGGAGGTCCTGGTAGCCCTGGTGGTCCTCTTTTTCCTGGATCTCCCTTAAAAAGGGTAAAATAATTTAGTTGATTGATAGTAACAATAACAACAATTAGTCACATATTCAGACCACACAACAACAGTGAGAAATTCAGTGGCTACAGAAGTACAGACCAGGTAGGCAGTTAAAACCTCAGCCCACAACGTGGCTCCAAGAAAAGAATGGAAAAGCTTTTTTTTTTTTTTTAGTAGAACAGCAGCCGTGTTGTGAAATAGGAGTCACCAGAGAACCAAAACATTTTTGCCTGCTTTAGAAATCTGAAACATCTGACCACAGGATCATCTATGCACTCCTCCTCTAGAGCTGCCATTAAGTTTGAACTAAAAGAATTCTAGTAACTGGCAGAAGTAGAGAGGGGAGAAAATTGACTTTTTCAGAGCACAAGATGAATTTAACAAGTTGGAATTTTTCCTGTTTGTTAAACTTTGATGCTGAGTGCTCTCATAAGTAATGTGGAACCTCTGCAAATTATTTTTCTGAAGGTTTGTAATTAAAACAGATCAAATAATTGGGCAGAGACCACCTTTTAATTTTATATCGTAATTTCAACATTACTTTTTACATTTCATTAAGTCATAAATGGAATAAACAAGATGAATATAGAAAAATTATTAATTCATTCTCAAAACATTAGAGCTGTAGAGTCATTCCTTTCCATACAATGCATGATTACATTGTGGAGCTCCTTATTACAATGTGTTATGGAGGCTTGGGATATATGGATTCAGAGACTGACTGCATTAGGGAGGATTGGCTCACATGCAGCTTTTGAAAAGGTATCACAGGTGCAATTTCTGGTTCAGGCAGTTTCTGAACTACCAACTAACTTCCAGATATGTGACATTATGACAGAAAAATGCCATTTTACAAATAGCCTGTACACTTCCTTTGGTATTCATTCTTGCCCCTCCTACAAACAAGACAATGAGCTAGATGGATCATCTTCTGAAACAAATTGGCAGTTTTTAATAGTCTTTTTAAATTAATTTATATAATTGCATTAAAAAGTAGGTTTTATTAAACAAAATTTTAATGCTATTTCAGATTTCAGGTAGAAAAGGACCAGTTGGTTTCAGCTTCCATTTCTGTAAAGTGTGGTGTCAAAATATGACGGTGTGGTGAAACTGAGGGCACAGTTCAGCAGTAAGGTCAATAGATGGAGCCAACCTTAAAGTGAGACCAAGAAATACTGAATTGCCATGTTCACTGGTAAGCACATGAAAATCAGTAGTTTAAGTAGTTAAGGTTTGCATTTCCTGTATTTCTGTCAGGTCTGCTTTTTTTGATTTCAGGCTTTTCTTGAATAAGAGAAGTAGAGTATGAGACACTCTGGAACATTTAGTTCTAATCTGACAGGTGGCCCTGCTACTCATTGTTCTTATTTCTGATGAGCTTCAAACATAATTCTTCTTCTACCAGTGATCACTGCAGAGGAAAAAAAAAAAAAGCTTTTGAAAATGCTGTGATAGCCCAAATAGTATTTAGATGGTCATTTTTTCTTTAAGTACCTTCTAGCAATTGAATAACGTGCATGTTCAGCAAACACAGTAGTACTTACAGGTGGACCAGCACGACCTACTTCCCCAGGAAGTCCTGCTGCACCAGCTGGACCCTACAACAACCAAGGCAATTAGTATTTCTTATACCATATAATATCTATGTAACAAACATCCAAGGATTAAGAACATGTAATTCTCACAAACAACAAACTATGCCTTCGGACACCAATATTCTTGCCCCATATACCACAGACCTCAGGGGTAGCTGAAGAAAACCTACATAATAGACACAGACACGTATTTTTTTCACTGGATTACTTTTAATTACAGTATAATAGCTTTATTAAATATTCAAACATATTCCTTGATCAGTATATTTATGAATTGTAAAATTGATACTTACAGGTGGTCCAAGAAGCCCCTTGCCCTGGGAAATACAAAAAAAAAGTCAGAAATATGGGGAGAGTTCCAAACCTAGTAAAGCTGTTTTCCAAGAATAGAGTATTTCAGACAAAAAGGTGTAAAACCCCCCTCATTTGATTCTGCAAAATCATTTTGAAAACTCGTTTAACTATTGTTAAAAATCAATTTTATTATTAGGTAATAAGTATCAGTAGAGAAAATTAAATTACTGATTAACTTGCCTTGCAGTCTCATTACACATATTTATAAACATATATACTTCCACAAAGGAATGAAGACATTAATGAGGACATTGTGTTTAGCTTATTATCAAGTACCATGATAAACATATGTATGCTATAATAATTTCCTTCTAAAGGTACATTTGAATTTATAATAAAAGTGAACTTTTTTCCCCACAGGGCTTCCCTGAGGCCGAAATCCATTAAACTTATAGGTTCTGGTAATCAGAAAGAACACCAAACTTCTCCTATTTACATTTTCCATCAGTGCTCTTCTGAATCATTTTAATGAGACGTGTCCAAGATACAAATGTGTTTCTGCCTATTTGGATGACATACTCCCTCTAAGAAAACAGATCCCTCAGTCTTCCCTTATTAAAGAAAATGGAAGATTTTATGGAGAACAGTGTCTGTGATATGTATGAAACACTAAAATATAAAATCCCAAATATACTTATATATTCAGGAGATTTGATGTAATAAGGTGCCTGAGCTGAATGTGAGTAAAAAAGCCACAGAATATCAATCCAGGGTTGTATTTGTAAGGCTGTTTAGAAAAGTCAGTATAACAGAGGGAAAAATTCAATTTTTCAGAATTGTTCCTTTTTAACCATTTAATACACAGCAGAAAGTAAGCCTGCAAAACCTACATAATCCCTTTGCTATAGCTTCACACTTCCTTGCTGCAAATCATCATATTATATGGATCTACATTTGACTATACAAATCAAACTTTTACTGCATCACATATTCAATATTATAATATCCCCTGTCTCTGAAAGAAGGAAACCACCTGCTTGCAGGTCTCATTGGAGCAGCCCTTCCTAACACACCCCCTAACAGTGGCAGGGAAGGTCAATGATACCAAAAGGAGCAGCTACAGCTACTGTGTCCAGCCCACACAGCAGCCCAGAAGAAGGCTGCCACCTCCTCTGACCACTCCACTGCATCTCCTCACCTTAAGACTGCAAAAAGCAGGGACTCTCTTGAAGCAGTCAATGCCTCCTCACACAGCTACTCCATCCTTCTGGCCATGAGCTCCCTACAAGCAGACCAACTTGCAAAGCCGAGAGCAGCTCCAGGGCAATCATCACTAAGGACATAAACAGAGCAGTTCCTGTCCCAGCCAGCTGCCCACGTTCCTTGCTCTGTCTGTGTCCTAAAGGGAAAGCCTCTCCACACAGCCTGGGACTGCAGCCTTACATGCCCAGATGCTTGTTGCCTGCTATGGAGGTGCCCATCTGACCCATGGAGCACGGAGTGCACAGGCCTGGGCAGCAATCCAGTGTCTGTAATCCCCTGCAGCAGAGGCACCTACCCTGTAATCTGGTAAGTACCCCCGCCACCCACAACAAAGAGCCCAGTGTTTGTAAGTCTACCCTGTGCTGGACACTGTGTTTTAGTAGACATTAAAATATTTTCAAATTCTCTGTCACTAAATACACACAGTACTCCCCATATGCCACATGTGTGAACCAACAGCAGAATATCAGAAAAGTTAGAGGTAACTAAAAGGGAAAATGGACTGAAGAGTGCAATACATGCACTTAATGTAGCAGCCCCAGGTCCTTCTACCAGGACAGGTCAGAGATATCAGCATATTTAAATTACTTGAATTAATCACAACAATTCTAAGAACTTTGTAAGCCTGTAATTAAAAAAAAAAATTATCTGACAAAGAGATGATTCAAAGAGAATAAATTAAAACAAAATTATGAAGCAGGAAAAAATGTACAAAAAAGGGGATGATACCTGAAGATAGCCAGGGTACATTCTGAGGAAGAAAAGGTGACAGAGCAGAGAAGCAAGTGCTGTATATAAAACTTTATGTCCTTAATATTCATTCTGGAAGATACCCAGAAGTCCTAACTTGGCTGATAAATATCACTAGACGAGCATGAAAAACAGTGATAATAATTTAAAGTTAATTAGTGTTGTACCCAAGGCATCTGATTTTCTGTTTGCACTGAGCATTTTAATAACTTAAGCAAGAAGTTTTGTGAAAAATGAAGTCTTTGGATAACTGTCCAGGGACTACTCCACTTGCACACAGCCACTGACAATATTCAAAGCAGCACATAATTACACCTAAACACTCAATTAATCATGTAGGCAGTACGCAGATTCATAATTGTGCTCACTATGTTTCTGGTAAATGAGGTTTCATGGATCAAACCAAAGAAGTAAAAAGGTTAAACAGCTCCATTACTTCACATTTGTAGTAAGAGCTTCTCCAAAAGTCTCTGAATCTGAAAATTAGAACCATTGCACTTTGGCACTACAATTTCTAGCTGGTTTTTTGTTTGTTTCGTTTTTATGGTAGGTGGGTTCTGTTGGGGTTATACAGGGGATCTTTTGTTTGTTTTGGTAGCAGGGTTGTGAGGTTTGTCGTTGTTGGTTTGGTTTTTCATTTTTGTGGTTAGTAGGTATAATTTAACTAAAGGTCAGGCCATTGTGAGAATCTTCCAGCAGCTGCACAACTTCTTCAGTAGCATACAGCCATTTTTCAGAGGGAAAGTTGTATTTGTACAGGTTTTCCTAGGAGGTTTATTTTGAGCATTAATCTCTCTATAGGGACTCAACATGTATGGGTTAACAACCATGGAGCTACAAAATCAATCTCTAAGCTTCTTCCTAATGTGTGGTATAAGGATAAATCTTAATTTAGTATGACAGTAATGAGACGAGTTGACTAAATATATCCATCTTTTCTCTTCTTTTAAATAAATTGGAATTCTCCTTTCCTCATTATAAATATTCCTGTGGATTCACCTGAAAATACAAGCTTCAGTTGCTTATTAAGCAGAAGCAGATCAACTCCAAAGGCAATCCCTACTGAGGTTCACTGAAGCATTATCACCTTAAGACTGAAAGTCTCAGGGCAAACAAAATCACTCTGCTTTGAACAATGGTCCAAAATCTTATCAGATATATTGCTTTTACAGTCTCAAAATATGGTGACAAAAGTCTTGTTGCTCTGAAAAGAATCAGCATTTTACCTTGACAAGTTGGTCCAGTTTCCTGCTTTCCCAAATTAACATGTCTACCTCTGAATTTGGATTAACCCCCTTTATACATTTAATGTATAAGCACCCTCTTATTCTGGAGGGTCTTAAACTAATCATTCTTGCATTATTTTGCAAATGGTGAGCCAAAATCATGTGTGTTTTTCCCAACTCAGTTTTTCTTTTGGTTGACAAGCTAAAATGCCACAGTAATTTAACCAAGTATTTCAGTAATTCAGTTTTATTTCCCCTTTCTTTTCCTATCATAGGTTTGGAAGCAAGATTAAAGATCAACTAGTTCAAATTGCCATGAGTTATTACCTATTTTCCAAATTTTCAGGTAAGAATGAGCATCCATGTTAATTAAAATGTCCACAAAGTGATTCATCTTGAATTTGAACATGTCTATAATGTCACACCTAATGTCAAACCTTCAAGAATAACTTTATCATTTTTGTCTCTGGCCAACTATCAAAATAATTGTTAAATATAAATTTAATGATAGTTAATAGGAAAAGATCAAAAATACAAATACACAAGGAGTATTGTACTGGAATACGATGCCTCTTCTATTTAATTTAAATAATTTCTCCAAAATCAATCTAATTTTAAATTAAATTCTCATTATATTCAGTCTTATTATAATTTATTCTAGTCATCTTGTTCCATTACTTATCATGAGGTTTTTTTCTAAGCTAAATTCCTACATGCCAACCATAGTCTCTTCTTCTACCAGCAAAACTTCCAAAATTCCCAATTATTTTCAGCCCCTAAAAATGGATGTTAGATCCATCTGCATGCCAGCTGGAACAGTACTCTTTGCATGTTCTTTCTCATATTTTGGCCTGTTTTCATACAGAACTGCAAAACAGCACAGAATTTACATTTCAGTGATGCCATTTAAACACATGGCAAGAAGCTGAAAACAGGAATAACTGCAGACTCCTATATGCAAATGAAATGTGGGGTCTCATCTCCATAGCATTTCCACAAAGAAATGGAAAAGAATGTCATAAATCCAAAACCTGGGACTACATCACACATGCTCCTTTCTTTTCTACAGCATACAAACCATGCATATCCTCTCAGTAATATTTGCACACTTAGATATAAAGATAAAACAGTTCCTTAAAGTACCCCTTTCGTAAATTAAGAGTTCTTTGAAAGCTCAGAAATAGTTTTGGGCTTTTCTTCTCCACATTTAGTGATTAGAAACCTTCATAATAGTACTCAAGGTATAAAAATCCTCTTTGTATAGTAAATGCATTACTTACTGGAAGTCCACGAGCACCTGGCAATCCTGGCTCCCCCTTTAAAAGATAAAAAATTAGTTTTTAAGAGGCACTAGCATCAAGTTTTGTAAACAATATACAGGAAGATGTTCTCTCACCTTTTGGAGGGCATCATTTAGTGGACATAGTCTGCAAGTATTATTCACTTCATTAATGCTATGCTGGTTTCAGTAAGACTTGATAGAAAGGAAAGACTTTCTCAGTATTAAAAAGTTACAGCCTCTGGCCTTTTATTCCCCCACCCCCAAAACCTCAAGCATGCTTGTTACTCTGACTTTTGATTTATACTTCATTTGTTTGCTTGCTGATGAAGTCAAGTTTCACTGTTCTGGTTCTCACTGCATATTACGATGGCACAATTGTAATGCAAGATGGAAAGGACCTCAGCTTTACTGAAGATGCTCAACCTTAATGTCAACAATGTAATGCCAGACACCATTCCTTACTGCAGGCTGTGGGAATGGGAGCTTCTTTGTGCTGTGTGAAAAGGGGCCAGTACATGTGTATTCTAACGGTATGTTAGGATTGTAAGAAAGGCTGCAACATCTTATTAGTCACATGGAGATAAACAAAAATGCTGCTTTAAAAAAATCCATCATTTCATGCATAATTTTGTTCCTACCTTCTGTCCTTTTGGTCCCGGGGCTCCCCGTGAGCCATCAGGTCCTGTGAATCCCTTTGGAAGTAATGTTAATGCAAGGGTTATATGTTTTTCTTAATCACAACAGAAAACATTATAAAACATAGAAAAACAAAGCTATTAAATAAAATCAGCAACTGCAGGAGACTTGCAATCCAAATATTTATTTACATGTACAGATAGAACTGCACAAGTTCAAAGTACTAGCTTCTGGTGACAAATGTCAGTGCCTGTGATATGTATCTTCAAGAATTATTCAGTTAAATCACAAGTAAATTAAACATTTGATCTCACATGATCGTATTTCCTCTAGCTGGGAGATTGATGAATTTATTTCATGGCTAAGGTTAAAAACAAAAACTCTCAGTGCTGTCCATTTCAAATAAAAGTTTCATTGACAACAACAACAACACAAAACAAAAACCCGGAAAGCCACCAGGCTGGATTTAAATCTGCTCTTTGAACTTGTCAACTGGCTAAAATTAAAAATCAACCATGATATTATAACCAGGAATTCATTTGGAGTTCTTATTTTCCTTGTTTCCAATTTTACAGTCAGCTTATATGGCTTAGAAATTTCCAGCTATCCAGAAGAGCTTTTCTTTTATGTATATCTAATACTTTTATTTTTTGGTACACTTCCAATATTTTCCATACATTTCCAGCAATGCAGTGTTCACATAATTATTCTGACAATTTGATTTTGAAAGCTTACATGATCATTACAAGCAATTACTGTACAGTACTTTTTACAGTCTATTAAACCTGACACTGAAATAATTTTTGAAACAAAATGAGATTTAAAAAGTAAAAACTGCCTCACCAATTAAACACAGAAGGTATTATAAAACTAAAACACCAATTAAAAGTTGAATACGCAGTGGAAGTACAATAATGTCTCACTTTTTTTCTTCAAGTGAAAAAAATAAAGTTCACTATTTCAGAAGTGTGTGCTCTAGTATTACAAATCCACTCATCCACTAATATGAGGGAATATACAAGTGTGAAGAGATATCAAAAGCTGGGCTGAGCTCAGTGTGCTTCATGTGATTATGTTCCTGTTAATTTTGGCATAATCATAAACTATGCCTTAAGTGAAAATTGTAAGAGGCAATGATTTTTAAAGATCTGCTTATGGGGTTTTGACATGTACAAGTGGGTTGTGAGTCTATTTTTTTAGGAAAAAGTGAAGTGGCATGAGATGTCACTCACAAAACCCATTTCCTCTTACAGATATGAAATTTGCACAGTTTAATTAAAGACTCTTCCAGCTCCATGTCCACTAAATCTTTTCCCAAAAGCAAATTAAATATTAACTGCTAACAGCATTTCATTAAATAGATACTAGGCCTTTTCATTTATATAACTTGCAATACCCTCTAACACACTTGTTTGTGGTATATAATCTTTATTTTTGATATTTTAGACTTTTAAAACTTTAAAAGCTTGTGTAAATTAAACATAAGTTTGCCTGCCTCCTGGCATAACATCTAAATACTAATGCAACAAGCTTGCTCATAACAAGAAATGTTTTCTAACAGTGCTCTCAAGAGAAAAAAAATGAAGTTTCCCAAAAATGTTTGAAGGCATTGGCCCAAATTTATTCAAGAGGTACGACCTAAAAAGCCATCATCACTAGATGATGTTAAAACTTTGATTTTCTCTATTATTTTCCATAGGACTAGAAGATACATGAGCAGACTCTCCTCATGCCCCCTCTGCCCTGCTCTGCGGTCAGAGGTGGCTTCCAGAGGCAGCAGCAGGAGTCGTCCCTGAGACCACTGCCCAGCGCCCTCTCCAGGGCCAGCTGGCAGCACCGACAGCCCTTGTGCTTCATCTATTCATTCTTAGGCCCAAAAAAAAAAAAAGGAAATTCTATAAAATCAAGCGTACTCACATCAGCTCCTGGCTCTCCAGGCAAGCCAGGGGATCCTGGTTTGCCTGCATCCCCATCTGGACCCTTCAGGATTTAAATAAGACAGTTAAGAATGTTTTACAGAGGGTAGTAGAAGCAAAACTCAAAACTTCTTCTCTCACAGAAACAAATGAAAAGTAGTTGAAATTACTTACCGGTGGACCAGGGGGGCCCTTTGGGCCTCTCTCCCCCTACCAAGATATGAAAAAGAAGGTGTTAGTGAGAACTACAACAACCTTTTATGGTCCTTCATGAAAATCACTGATTTACAGTTTATAAGAAATAATCCTGAACTGACTCTTATTGTAGAAAATAAATATTAAATCCATATAATTTCTATTACAGACTAACAGAAATCATCACAGAAACTTCTGACAGGAATCAAGGCAACACACATAGTAACTCCTATGAGGAATAATGCCACAAATCCTTAACATGATTTAGTATGAATGATTCTATGTAATCCATTTTGAGATTAGATTTTTAAAACCCCTACACCCCATTAATGGCAGTTAATCACAGAATATGATGCTGATTACATAAAATAAATAATCCTGAGTTTTCCATACCAAAGATAATCTGAAAATCTGTTTTCTCCCCTCACTCTAGTCCATTACAGAGCATGAGACCCATTGATTCCTTTATGTATCTGCAGCCAAATTCAAAGTCCTGAAGATCAAAGGCTGACAGACAATGTAGATACACCTCAAGGCATTTCCTATTTCCTAGGCAGGCATGGGAAACACTTACATCAATGCCATCAATACCGGGAACTCCTGGTGGCCCTGGTGGACCTGGGGGGCCTGGTGGACCAGGGGGACCTCTCTGACAAGGAGCGAAAAAGAAGGAGCAATTAGAGCCTGACAAACCACAGAGCCATCCTGGGGGGACCAGCACAGTTAGAGGCTGTGGGGTAGTCAGGAGGTCACAGCTGTGACAAGGACCTGCATCCTCACCCCATGTATATCACAGGCCCTATATGGTATTTTGACTGTGACTGTGAGGACTGGCAACACTGTCCTTACCGAAGGAATGGGGAATGTCTTAAAACCCCCCAAGCAGGCCCAGCCACTCTCCTGTGCCCACAATGCTGGCAGGATCTCAATGCCACATGGCAATGACAGGGTGGCAGAAATAAAAGTAATCTTTGCAAATCAAACACCAAAATTCACTACACTAATTACTTTTTCTGCCAACACAAAGGAGACAGCCTTCCTGAAGGTTCATACTAGCGAAGAAAATTTAAAATAACCCTTTCCCTGCTTCACTGACAGGCTCAGCAGCTTCCCCTGATTCCTCAGGATTACATTAATATCTACAGAGGCATTTTAAAGCCCCGGGCTCCCGAGGGGAGGTAGCAGGCGCCACCAGCCTGTGGAAACTCAGGGAAAGGCTGTTGCAGGCTTCCGTGCCTATAATGGGGAGCTCTGTTCTCCTTGGAGTGAACTCTGCCCGCGGCCCCACAACGCGGCTCTGTGAGCAGGAGGCTGCCCCGGGCCCTGAGCCCAGTCCCTTGGTCCCCACAGCACTGGTGCTCTGGATACGTTTCCTCCACACACCAGAGTTCCCAGAATGTTCATCCAGCGGTAGTTGCATGTGGAGTTCAAGCCCGCCGGTGTTACCTGCCCTGTGGGCAGGTGGGCACACGCAGGTACCACTGCCCTGCGGTGAGCTGGCCTCTGCCGCCTCACCCACAGCTACCTGGGGGACCCGGGACCAGCCCCCTCCGGCGGGTCGGCGCCAGGGCACGGCAGAGCATCCTTCGGTCCCTCTGCACCAGCACCCCGAGCTCCGTCCGCTCCCTCGCACTTACCTCGATTCCCGTCTGGGTTACCTGCGAGGGAGAAAAAATAAAAAAACAACAAAGCAGAGCCGAAGTCAGGACAAACTTACTTGAGCCAGGCCAAGGCAAAGCGCCTGCAGGAAAAGCCCCAGGGGCAGGAGGCGCCGGGCCATGGATGGAGGGAGCAGCCTGCGGCTGCCGGGGCGGGCGGGCGAAAGGTGAGCGCGGCCGGAGCCCCTCCCGGCTGCGGCCCGGCCCTGGGAAGGGTCGCGGGGATTGGAGGAAGGCTGGCGGCCGGGCAGGCGAGGACACAGTGCCAGCACCGCCTTAACCCTTTGCCCTGCTGTTGTCGGGTCGGACGCCGACCCCGCCGCGCCGGAGGGCCCCCGCAGCCAGGATCCCGGTGCGGCGCCGGGGACGGCCGCGACAGCCGCTCTGCCTGCGAGGCACAGCGCCCACAGCGCCCAGGCAGGCAGCCCGCCGGGGGACAGGCAGGCAGCAGGTCACGGAAGGGTTAAAATGAGGCGGCGGCTGCGGCTTCTGCTCTGGGGGTTGGATTTGTAAAAGCACCGGGTATCCGGCAGGTATGGTAAAAAAGAGCCGGCCAAGAAGGGGGAGAAAAAATGAGACTTCCGTGGGCTGCAGCGGCGGACAGGACGGGACAGGACAGGACAGGACAGGACAGGACAGGACAGGACAGGACAGGACAGGACAATCTCTCACCCGAGCTGGCAGCTCGCCGCAGCCTTCGCGCTGGGGTCTCAGGGGGTCGCAGTGGATCACCATCCACTGGATCTCGAACTGGTAAAGGAGAAAAGGTCATGTTAATTCGGGTCAGGGGTCACGCTGGCTGAGCGTGTAGTTGGAATACTGGCACAGTGCACAGAGGGTTAAACTCCAGGTATTTAATGTCTGTAGCTACAGGTGGAGCAGCGCTTCCCCCACCCCTAACTCTGCAGGTCTCTTAAAAAGGGGACATAAACCTGCCGAAGTGCTGCCACACCTGAAATCCTCTTTATCACATCTCTACTGTTCTGTTCGCTTTGCAGTCATCAGTTTCCAGAGTGCTGAGACCGGAGCACAACAGAAGAAGTACCCTTCTTTCTTTTACCTGTTAACTGACACCACCATTTGTGTGCCAATTCTTTCCCTCCTTTATCCATTTCTCATTTACAGACCTTCATAATAATAGCCAATTGAGTGCCATAATATACATATAAAAGAACTAATATTAATTTAATACTACAAGGCAGCCATACAATAGCAACACCCCAAACAGGAGTAAGCTGTCAACATTATCCTCACACTAAATCCAAAACACAGCACTGTACCAGCTATGAAAAGAAAAAAAAGCTACCATGAAGCTATATAAAACAAAAGCTGATAGGAAACCTCTCTAACTTTTTAAAAATGAAAAATAAAACTCTTCCGGTGGCAAGGTAGTAAAAGATGTGACTGGCTTCCAGTTGATTTAGGAGAGATGAGGGAAGAGCTAATATGTTCTAGCCTTGCTGTCAAGGTACCTCTTCCGTTGCCAATATTTCATAATGATCTTGTTGATTATGTTAAGCTGAAAGATGCCACTATTTTGAAGAAGTCTCATGTAGGTATTTGACCATCATTAATACAGTGTTATTAAAGATTAAGTACAGTCACAAAGTTCTCAGAGATGAACCTCAGATAATTTAGGGAAAATCACAAAGCAAAGATATTAAAATGTAACCTCTTGAACTCAAGGGTGGGGTGCTGGTTTTGCCTGAGGTAGAGCTAATTTTCTTCACAGTAGCTGGTATGGAGTCGTGTTTTGGATTTGTGCTTGGAGCAGAGTTGATAGCACAGGGATGATTTTGTTTTTGCTGAGCAGTGCTTTGACAGACTCAGGGCCTTTTCTGCTCCTGACCACCCTATCAGCAAGGAGGCTTGGGTGTGCACAAGGACTTGTGCCAGGATAGCTGATCCCAACTGACTAGGGATACCCCAGACCATACAACATCACACTCAGAATATAAAGCTGGGAGAAGAGGGAAGAGCAGGTGAAATTTGAAGTGATGGTCTTTGTCTTCCCAAGTCACTGTTACATGTGATGGAGCCCTGCTTTCCTGAAGATGGCTGAACAGCTGTCTGCCATTGGAGAGTGGTGAATAAATTCCTTGTTTTCCTTTGCTTGTGTGCATGGCTTGAGCTTTACCTATTAAAGTGTCCTTATCTCAATCCACAAGTTTCCTTACTTTTATTTTTCCAATTCTTATCCCATCATGGGGTAAAGTGAGCAAGTGGCTGTGTGGGGTTTAGTTGCCATCTGGAGTTAAACTACAAAGAATATTTAAGACCCATAGGTCAGTATTCCTGACACATATTTTGCCGGTTTCCTACAGAACTTCTGTTTCATCTTGATTTCTTAGTCAGCACAGGTATAATTAACTGTTCACCGTTTTGTTCTCTTAAGTTCTACAGAAATTCCGGCAAATGCCCACCATCTTTGTACATCTCAATATCAACCATGTAATTCAGTTGTCTATTAGTGCTTCAGTTGAGAGAGGTGAAGGTAAGAATATGCAAATGACACCTAAATATGTAGGGTAGTGTTTTCAGTATAAAATCAGTCACAGGGATGCATTTAGCAGTACCATAGCTTTAAGGAAAACTGTGACACTCAGAGAACAGTTGTAGTTCTTCTCTGGGAGACCTGGCTCCCCGTACCCCACTGGGCTATTGCTGGCTTGGTGATGATCCAGGGGAAGTCATCCCTCCTGGG
The DNA here is from genome assembly GCA_013401135.1 of Cettia cetti. Classification (NCBI taxonomy): domain Eukaryota; kingdom Metazoa; phylum Chordata; class Aves; order Passeriformes; family Sylviidae; genus Cettia; species Cettia cetti. The sequence goes on from VZUI01039390.1 coordinate 29,939, forward strand.
GAAGCACAACTCAGCTAAGCAATTTTTCATGCGGAGAATTTCTACAATACTTCGTCAAGGATATCTATGTTTCTTCTAAGAGAGGTCTACTATCAACTGTGTGTACATTTGTTAAATGACCAAGAGTAAACTACATATATTTATTTACATGCATCTCATTCCAGAGCTATTTTAAACTTGTTTATCCATTTTTCAACATCTCTGAAATAGCTTTTTAGAGCTTCATTTTCTTTGCACCTTTTTTTAGAGCCTTTGAACATTACAGCCAATTCCAGTGTTATTTGGCTTTCCATAGCTAGGGTTCTGCCTTCTGAATGTGAAATTTCACAGGGTGAAAAAAAACAAGATGTGACTTTTTACAGTACACAGACACAAACTGTTCTGTGGTGTAAATTAATCCCTCTTAAACAAATATTGACAAGCAGCTTCCTCTTAGATGTTACAAGTCATGTAGCTTTCCTGAACTAGTTAGCAGCATTAAATGTCAACTAAATAATGACCAAGAGTCACTTCTAGAAAAGAATTTAGTGTCTATTATGAAAAAAAAAAAGGCAATGTCTCTGAAATCACAGGAATTAAGGCATTATATAATCTCAGAGAAGTTACCATGTGAGCAGTAAGAAATTAATTCTCTTACCTTCCTATAAGAAACATGTAATTTAGGAAATAAATTCCTTTTCATTTCTGAAATTATGCTAAATCTCACATTGCTTAGAGTTTATAATGGATTATATAATTGCTTTTAGACAAAAAGATAAAATTTTTAGATACTTATAGCTAAAAAAGAAAAGATAAAATGCAGCTGTGAATCTGTGTACAAATTCACCCACCATAAAGTATTTTAGAAATCCTGGAATAAATCTTGTAAAGGCTGAAAGGCAAGATGCAGTTTTGAGTGAAACTGTGTCTATGATTCTCCTAGGTAGTCATAGTATTAACAAGCAAGAAAGAATCCCTTTAAAAATTATATGTGTTACAGTGCACCTCTGAGAAGTTGACTTATTCTGCAAGATAAATAGGGTCCTCACCAGAATACTGCAAAAAAGAATAGGAAACTCATTTACTCCTTTACTTCAAAGTTATTGTAACAAGTACAGGGATGTCTAAGAATTTTCATTACTGAAATTTAAACAAAACCTGGGTCATCTCTTAAAATACAAAGTATAAGTGCAAAATTGAAAAAATACAGCTAGTAATTACCTTCCAAGGAGTTATATTTTGCCATTTCTGCTTTCAGAAATAATTTGAACATGCATTCGACAAAACAAACCCCCATATTTAATGTAAAACACTTTTTGAAGAAATAAAAGATTTTGAAACTTACCGGAACTGAAATTTGAGGATTATTTTTAAGTTTTCCAAGCACAGCAAGCCCATCAGTGTTGATTTTCCCTTTTGGTTTTATATTTAAGGATTCTATTTTAATACAGTCAATAAAAAGTGTGACACTGTTTGCTTCCACAATTATCATAAGTTTGTGCCATTGGGAGTCAAACAAGAAAGGCAAATGTAAAAATGATGCTGTTTGGTGTCTTCCATCTGCTCCTTTATAAGAAAACTCAACACTTTTCATTTGACCATTGAGATTCACTCCAACTTGCTCTTTCCCTGAAGAATCCTGTATCTGCCAAATAGTCCAGTATTTCTGAAGTGTGGCCCCAGTCATCCGAAAAGTAGTTAGAAATGAATATTCATCAGGCAATCCATTGGAATATATGGCACTGTGTAGGATTAAAATACAGTACATTTGTTCTGTATTTGCTCTGAAAAACTCCACATATCACCACAGAGTAATGAGAAACCATTACTCAGTGAAACCATACCTCAACCATTCTTTTATCAGTGCATTTCTGCATGCTGAGCCCCAAAACAAGATGTTACTAATGGCAAAAGAACTGTTCAGAAGTGTGGGTTCTTCCACTGTTTTATAATTTTTATGATAACCCTTTCTAAGAATCATGGATGGAGCAACAACTGACTCCTACTTCAGCTACAGAAAGTATATCCTACAGTTATCCTATTCCCCACTATTAGGCTTACAAAATCAGTCAATATAGTATGACTTTACCATGACCAGGGGAAAAGTGCAGATCTGATTTGATTTTGAAGGCTTAAGAATGTCTTCTGCAAATGTGTTTTCTTGTCCACCTTCAATAACCCTTTTGTTAAGGTATAAGCAATCACTTCAGCAGAAATCATTGACAAATCTATGGTGAGAACCCACACTCAAAGTGTATTATGTCCTGTGACATTCAACCACAAGACTACAAGTAGCAGGGAACAAATTTGCCATGTATAGAATACCTCATATTTTAGCAACTCCTATAAAATGAGCTCTGGAAACACAGGTAGAACTGGCTGTGTCACTGTGCAGAACAGTAATGTCATTTTTATTTCAAATGTATCACTTTAATCCAGTACAATATTTAAGAAATAGCCTTTCCATATTTATTCTATGGATCATAAAACTCCAGTGTCATATCCAGTTGACATCAATACATCACTTGCCACCTGCCCACATCTAAGAATAAGTTTGAATAAATTTCTTAAGCATGAAGATATGCAGAGCTATTAGAAGTTATTCTAATGAAAGCTATCCCAGCTTTCATTAGAATAACTTCTCAAATAAGTAGACCTTTTGAACAAAGATTATTTTTGAGTGGCAGATCAATCCTATCTCAGCAGCTATTTAAACAGCATTAGTGAATCTCAGGATTTAGGCTATGGGAGTGAAAAAAAGCAAGAAAAATTGTGTTCGTCAGCTCTTATTCTGTATGCTTGATGACTACTGATTTAGGAAGAGAGTACTTCCAGAAGCAATCTCCCTAGCCTGTAGTGTTTGTTCCAAGCTGCAGTGCAGCTGTGTTCCAGCAGGCAGCGACGCAGCCTCAGCAGAGTTCAGCGAGGACACGGCAAGCCTGGCAGCACCAGCAGCTTCATCTTACAAATAAAGTATCTGCATTGCTGGTGCTGGTGTTTCTCCTTTTCACCAAGAGCCTTTGCACACACCTGAGAGCCAGGACATAAGGAAGGGGAATGCTTAGCTGGAAAGTTTAGCTCATTATATAAGATGTGGAGATGTACAAATGAGGAAGCAGGGGATCATTGCCAGTACCTTTAATCTGTCTATGCTTTGTTCTGAACTGTGTCTCTTGACTGAGGAGGAAGCAGTCTGCCCCACCTGGTTCTGTTTGATAGGATTTTATCTAACTCGTTGTGTTCTGTCATCATTTATTTTCGGTTTGTATCTTGCCATCTCAGACGCAAATATCAATGGGTGGATATTGTAACTTTCCCTTGGTTCTGAGCACTTTGTAGTGTTTACTGTCCTCTATCCCTCCTTATGTTAGTTTTTTGGCCAACACAGTGAGCATATATATTCTTTTCTGCTCCAGGAAGATAATTCTTCTCCCTATCCAGGCATATCTTTACTCTTACTAAGCTTCTGATCCAGTTCAGCACATTTTTTATGGCCCTTTATGTCCTTCCTCTGTAGTATCTCTTTTAAAAGTATTTCAGTCTCCTCTACTGCTAAAACTTTATCTCAGCTGGGTCATCTATCTCTTCAGTTGCTGAATCTCATTTGTTCTTGCAGAAGAGCTGGTTTTTCTACTACCACACTGAAGGTAGTGTTGTAAGTTAATCTTTAAATAGCCTCCTTGTGGCATTCAACTTTCTCTGTTAAGTTCAATGACTTCAGGGTGTCTGATACACTGAGCCTAAAAGAAGCAGTACTAATCCCAGATCCTCTGTGAAGAGGTTTTCAGCATTTCTCTTCACTGCTAAGTTTTGCTGTCATGGCAATACCCATTAAACTATCATACACATTCTCATCTGACCTCAGTTGACACAACTGTACTGCCAAAAAAACCCAAAACAACAAAAGAAAAAAAAAACAAACCTAGTATGTGAACATACTTTTTGTTTAGACGATTGTTTATACCAGAATGACAAATGAATTCTTTGCAGCATATTTAGCTATAGACTTAATACGTTTCAAGACATTCTATGGGTTCTCCTTTTTTCAGACATTAAAATAGGAACAAAATGTGTTCACTTTTTCAGAAGATATGCAAAGAAGAGAAATAATGTAAGAGCTTCTGACATGGATAAGAGAAAACTAAATTATAAGAAATGCATATCAAACACTAAAGATACAAACATGATAATTATTCACATTTTTAAAAAATAATAATAACCAATCAGAAGAACTGTTGCCTTTAGACTGCTCAGTATCAGTAACAGGACTCAACACAGTGAAGCATAACCCATCACCAGAAAGGTATTGTGCAGGAGACTGTTACTGTGTAAGATTTATACCTATAATTCTACAAGCAAAGCAGAGACATTCTCATCTCAGCTACTCCAACAGTAGTGATCCTTTAGAGGTTTAACTCTATTCATGTGTATTTCAGAACACATTTCTTTCCAAAAGCCTGTAATCCTTACATCGGTAAAACCTGTTTGAAGTCAGCAACTAAAAATGCTAAATATTTGGAAATCATGGCAAATTAAGCATAATATTTAAATAAATAATTGTAGAGAAGCTATTCTTCCATCTCACTTCCAAGTGAAGAGTGATGGACTCTCTAACTTTATTGAACAGGTGATAGCTGTAAAAGCACTCAAATTATTTCAGGAAATTATTTTTAATATCGTTTTTTCTAGTTCCACTGATTTATGGAAAGGAACCAAGCAATTATAAATTTAGATTCAGGTAAATGAATGAAAAAATAATTTTTATGGAAACACATTTAAAGCCCAAAATCCAGATTTATTCCTGACCTATTTCCTATCAACTTAAAAATTTTATGGATATAAGCCACCACGCCTTTTTATTTAATTTCGCTTTTTTCTTCAGTTTGTAAGAAATCATTCCAGTCCTGCTTTCCTTGTATATTCGTACTATTAGTAACTGCTTTGGTGTTTTATGAATATGAGGTTAGGTCAATTTTTTTTATCAGATATTTGAATATTTGTCTAAATCTTTAAAGTATTGCAGGATGGGAAGTTTGAAACATTCGTAGTTCATCTAGGACAACTTCTGAAACACTCCTACTTCTTTTCATCTTCTTCATAAATACCTAAGACTCTCACTAATCCTGTATTTTGAATACTTACCAGGAAGATTTCTTTGAGATTTCAAAACTAAGTCCTACCCAGGCTTCAACACATCCAAAGTCAGTCATCTGACTATGGTGAGGAAAGTCCTGACCTGTCCCAGTGACCCCAGCATTCATCAAGAGCAGAAGGGTATGTTAAAATTTCAGCCTTATACCAATTTAAATTCTACAGAGTAACAGTTTATTTTATTAAATCTGAGGAGTTTTTTGAGTTAATTTCTTAGGGGAGCACCATTCCTCACTTATTTAACTTAGTCCTTGCTAAATAAAGATTTTAGAAATGTTAGCACAACCCCCTGGAAGTGGCTGTGGCAATTGCTGAGGCAATTCTCGTGATAATGCAATATCATGTGCCCAGGATTGAGGGTTCTTTCAGTCAATCTGGAGACACTTTTGTCTGCATCTCCTGAGGTTGCCTAGAATCACAGCTGACCTGATAGACACTACCTGGCAGCAACTGAACAAGCAATAACAATAAAACTTAGCACATTTACAAGCATCTGTCCTAAGTCATTAACCAGAAGCCATTTGTTAAGGCTCATTACCCTCAGCTGATCTTTATTCTTCATAAATTTTTACTTCTGAGCTAATTAATTCTCTTATGACCTAATTAGCTTCCTAGAAACATTTTGTCTTTTCTATTTCAGCATCATCATCAATATCTGGGTGGGATTGCTTACTCACAGTGTGAAAGGAAAAGCACCTAAAGAGCTTTGGTGGCTGAATGTAGAAAAGCCAGACCTTCAAGCAGATGCACTTGGGGAGCACTGCTTCAGTATTGGGAAGCAATATTCCCACAGGACAAAAAAAGCCAGAAAACAGGCCTTCGAAATTCTCTGGATATTTCATGTTTACTGATAAAACTTTATAAAATTCCTTCCTATTTTGTATGGGTGTTCGTGTGTGTGTGTATGTGTTATTACAGTTGCATTTGTGAAGTCAAAGGGTTAAGGTTTCATCCAATGCACAAAGATAATTAACCCTTTTACCACATTTTAAAAAGTGTCATATTTCTTTGAGCCAAAATTTTTTTTTTAAGATTTCCATGAAAAATAAACACAATTATTATTCAAATTAACAGGACTAATTTTGTACTTACTAACTGGTGGACATCTACAACATGTACATAGATTAAATTGAAAAATGATGGGTTCACCATGTCCAGCGAAAACAGCTATATGTCATGGCAGTTCCACACAAAGCTGTTACATCATTATTACACCACACCATTACATGGAGAACACTGTATTGATCCTTCAGCAGATTTAACTCTAGAAGAAGCACTGGCAAATAAATGGGAATTTATTTGGATAATGGGAGAATCCAAGTTATGACTTGTGTGCAATCACTTCTGTTCATTGTGGGATATACTTCTGGGCAAGCATGCAAAGCAGCAAAAAAAGACCAAGCTACGGCTCAGAAGCATTTTAAGGAAGCCCTGTGAGTTTTTCAAGGCAGAAGCTATTGCTACATCAAAGACTGAATGCTGAGCCATGCCCATCCAATTGAGCTCTCATTCCCATACCATATATCCACTCTAAAATGAGCTCCTATGCCTTAGTATAATCATCACATGTTAGGCTAAAAAATATTTCCCTGTTGCCAACGTGTCCTCATCAAAGTCTTTGATGAGTATCCCTCCCCAGTGCTCCTATGGTACTTGGGCTCTATCAGCCATCCAGCTCGGGAAAGCAGTGCTGGCCATTTTCCCAAACTCACTCTATTTTTCCCTCCCGCACCTCTGGATGCAGCATGAGCCACGGGCCGGGGAGGGGGGACCGGAGGGTGATCTGTGTGGGAGCCCCGGCCATCGCAGCCCGGCTCCGGCAGGCGCCGCTTCAGCACCGCGAGGTGGGACAGCTCCGGAGGCCGGGCCGGGCCGGGCAGCTCTGCCCTGCCCTGCCCTTCCCCGCCCCGCCCCGCCCAGCCCTGCCCTGCCCTGCCCTGCCCCGCCCCGCCCAGCCCCGCCCCGCCCTGCCCTGCCCAG
>VZUI01039393.1:0-28419 GCA_013401135.1 Cettia cetti
TATATGTATATGTATATGTATATGTATATGTATATGTATATGTATATGTATATGTATATGTATATGTATATGTATATACACATATAAAAAAATATAAATGAAAGAATATTTGCATTGCGTTAACATATGTTATTGGCTGCTGGTACTCTACACAACAGGTGGCTATGACATTTTATGTCACTCTTCTATATTAATAACCTAGAAAGTCACCATTCACATTGAAAAAATCACATACTTAGGAACAATTGCTATTTCAACCCTAGAGGAGATTCCATGAGTACCCTATATTTAGCAGCCAGCAAATAGAATCAGTGCATCCGTTGACGGCTATGAATAACTGAGAATGTCAGTTCAAACCAAGCTATTGATACTTTAAATGTTAAGATTGTCTGTATAACAAATATTTTTAAAATGCCATGAAGCATCCAAGTTGCTTCATTTCATGCAGTTCAGCAGGGACTTTTTAGCTTTCTTTTTCCTCTCTCTTTCATGTGTTTACCAAACTGTTACAAAACATATGCACTATTTTTGAGGAAGAATAACACAAGCCAAGCAGACGGATCTATTCATGATCAGAATGCAATGGCCTTCATTATATTCCAGTTTGCTTATAAGTGACTGATCGAGAGTTAGCAGATGGTGTTTTCTTTCACCCCTTCACATTCCTCTTATTTAATTACTCCAACTTGGTTTATATGCTGGCTCTATAGTGCCTAATAAGCATGTATATTTGTAAGATCATCACTTCTACAATCTCCAAATTCATCAATGCTTAATCCATCCTCACTGAACTTGGATCATGTATTTAAGCTATACATCTAGGATCAGACCAGTCTGACCTCTCACATTGAATGTTGCTCTTGGAGGTGTTTCCATCAAATGAACAACCTAGCATCCACCTAGGAAACTGTAGCACCTGTGGAAAATCAGTCTGGTAAATAGTGTATTTTACTTAAGTGTCCTTCCAAGCAGAACAGCTGCGGTCAGTAGTGGCACTGGGGCTCTGCAGGCTGCCACAATAGGCTGTCAGGAGTATCCTGGCTCTGCCAGGAAAAACTGAGACAACTGAGGACACTTTTCTCAGGGCTGATACATGTCCAGGCAGGCAGAAAGCTTACACATACAATGCTCTGGACCTCTGCAGAGAAAACACTGCCTCTGTTTGACATGGTAATTGGAACACAAGCTGTTATTCATAAAGAACAACAATCCCAAATATTGCTATTCAGATAAGAATCCATTCTTCTTTCTCTGTCTCTAATTTTATCCCAACTCCAACCATTACATAACTGGTAAGATTTATGGTGGGCCCTGAATCTCATTTTGTCAGGATATTGAGAGAGATGGGACCACTGAGGTATGCTTTAAAGCATGATTTATTGCTATTATCTTCAATCTCATGAATGAGTGAGAACCTCTTCACCATATAGGCCAGAAGTCCATGGTAAATGGTCACAAGACCACAGGTTACACGGTCCTTTAAAGGTTAATTAGCTAATAAACTACTGCCACAAAGAATGTTTTTACTTTTGCACCAATTCTTAATTAAATTGTGTCAGACATCTTGGCTGCAATGTAGATTTTTTTAACCAATCATATAATCACACACAAACCTACTTACTACACCCTAAAATGTTTTACTATTTCTGTAACCAGTTTTATATCTACACTTTAAAGCTTTAAAACTTTCCACTACCTAGCTTAACATGTTTCTGCTTAAACTACAAATCTACATTCTTGTTTATGGTCTCTATATCTGGAAGCCTTTTCCAAGGTCTCAGGTCAAACCCTATATCCATTTCTGAGTCTGGGCCTGCATGCACAGGATTTTGAGAATTTTCTGAGCCTGGATTTCCCACATCATCTGATGATGTTTCTTTCCCTCCAAAGTCAGTTCTGTTTCAAGCCCAAATATTTCTCATATCTAGGACCTCATCAGCAACCCCTTCTACCAGGAATTTGGTTCTGGTGGGTTTACACCAAGTTGTTACTTCTGAAAACCCTCCCTGGTCCACAGCCTCATGAAGTACAGCTCAGGGAGCATGCCAGAGTGGAGAATCCTCGTTAGCAGAAAGCCACAACACAAATCACTCCTGGTTGAGAAGATTGAGACTGGGAAGACATAAAGGGCATGGGACAAATAGAGTCCCCTTAAATTTGCTTTTTCCTCAGTGAAAACTCAAGAAAGGGAGACTCTTCAGACAGGAATATACAAATCCTGGGGCCTGCCTGGGCTTAAGACACAGTCACATCTCGCCTCTCCCCTGTCTGCTGCCTCCAGTGCAGTCTGGCACACCTGGGTGTGCAGCAGTTAAATGAAGAGGTTTTGTCTCCCAAGATAGCTTTAAGTTTTCCCTTGTGTCTATTTAACAGAATTTCCATGGGACCAGAAATTCAGGTAAAATTTCATTTTAAAACATCAGCAAACGTAATATTGACATTACTAGTTTTTCCCATTATTAGGGAGAATTCAGAACTAGCACACCCACAGCACATAAATTCTGAAGAAATTACATTTGCTAAGTGATCTACTAGAGAACATCAAAGACAGAAACTGTGCCTTTGTTTTGAATCAAAATCAAGAGGTTTTTTTTTTCATCTTAGATCTGTTTTAGCACTCATGTATGTAGCAGTATTGAAACTGTGGGAAGATTTAATTGGCCAAAGTTAATACAAATGTTTGTCTATATATGGCATGTATTATTTATACCCACTCAAATGTCCAGCAGATAAATTCTGCTTGTTTCCATTTAAGGTGGAGATTTCTGGAGTAAGACAAGTCACTGCAGCAGCAGAATACCTGTTCCAGGTATTCTGAACTTCTGGAATATTTGAAACTTTATTCTTCTGATTTGCAGCTTAGAAGGCTGAGCATCACATCAGCTTATTTTCCTCTTATGAGTGTGTTAGGCATCTGGGTAGTACTAGACAGAAAAAACAGGATTTCCTTTTTTTTCCTTTCTGCTGACTTCATGCCTCTTCTGAGCTAAAGAAAAGAATTATAGAGATGATGGTTTAGAAATCACTAATACGAGACTAAACTCTAATCCCTGTGAGAACTCCAGATGCTCTAGTAAACTGGATTTCTGGACTATTTCCACCTCAACAGGGGTGTCATGGCCCTGTATAGAACCCATGATGTGGTTCACCATGGCTAAAGATGGAGTTTTTAGGTTTCTTGGCTGGTTTATTCATGACACAGTCACTACAAGCCCTTTGGATGAGCATTTCACACAGTGGGTGTGAGATTCATCTCTAAGGACAGTGTTACACTGCATTAATCCAATGACTTTAATACCTTTACTCCTACTATCTTACAGCAATGTAGCTGAGAGTGAATCAGGCTGAAGATTTTGAGTATAGGTGATTCTGCTATTTTTATGAGGCCCTGCAGGCTCTAATTCTTTGCACCATGTGGGAGCCTTCCATGAATACAGAGTGCCATCTGTGCTTGGGTCTCATTCCTTAAAGAAACATTTAGCTTTCTATTCATCCTTTCTGCATTCCTGGGGCTGAGCAGTGTGTGAGTGTGTTACCCCTTCCTCCCTTGTGTCACTGGAGTTTATTGATCAGCCTCAGGACTAAAAACACAGCAGAGAGCCCTGCTGTTTCCAGTAGCTGTTGCCTATCTTTTGAAGCAGAGATGAATGTTTGAACTATAATGTATTCTTTCAACACAAAAGTATTAAACTATTGTGAAAAATAAATGCAAGAGATTCTCAAACTGGGAGGCAAAAAGGCATTGGTGCATCAGAAAGCTTGCACACCAAGGCTTTTGCTTCAGCTCTTGCAGTCTGAGCCTCTTGTATCTCTGACTAATTCTCTCCCTGTTCACCACAGGAATACTAATTGCCAGATGAAGCTCTTTGTTCAGCTAATGCCCTAATTGTTGCTTAGAAGAGGATTTGTCTCTGGAAATCATTTATTACTAAGGAAACTTGAAACTTTATTTCTATGGTTGGTCCAGAGAGCTCAGAGTTACAAAGTTACTGAAATTACAAGACTAGAGTCACTGCGTGAAAAAAAAGCAACCAAACCAGAAACCCACAACCACATGCTTTCTATAGTGGGTTGTTCAAATCCAGTTATACAACATTTTACTTAACAACATAGGTGACAGCACAGTACTTTGCATCATTCCACTCTGACACCAAAACCACAAGACATCTGGAGTTGCAATTGAATGAGAATCCATGAAGTTCAGATTTGCATCACAGTCACGTTTGACTCATCAGCACTAAACCATGGGAGTTTATGAAAACTACCTGAGAAAAAGAAACATTTAAACAGACAATCTAAATGTAGGTAAACTTTTGAACGAAATAGCTCTTTGGGTTGCCCATGTTTTGGCTTATATCCATCTAGTCTGTACTTCAGTGGGAAAACTGAAGAGCTCTTTGATGGAAATGGCTACATTTTCTGCAGCACACTAAGAAAAAGAACAATAAGTCAAACTTCTCCAGGCTTTTAAGTGATTTGATTTGTGATATTCCACATAAACCCAAGAACACACAGCAGTATAAACACAGGCACATTCACACACACACATAAGTATACCTGGGCTAATAAATTAATAAATATATAAATATATTTTCTAAAAACCACATCAGTATGTAAGAGAGAACAGGATAAAAGCAGCAGAGCTATGTACCACTACTACCACTATTGACCTGTTTATGTCAATAAACTCCTGCTGTATTAAACGTAAAAATAAGTCCAATCCAGAACTCTTAATCACATCAGCAATTAAGATTTCAGAGACTTCTTTTGTACCTGAAGGCACTTTCTGGCCATATTTCATCCCTTACAGAGGACTCTTCAGTGCCTGTTCTGCTGACTGTGATCCTACACCTAATAGCTATGATGTGGCATCCATTTATTAAACCTAAAGTGTTCTCATGAAAAGTAGGATTTCTTAAGATTGTTGGTAGCATAAAATAAAACCAAAAAAGTGTATATATATATATATATATATATATATATTCACATCCTGGTAATGTATTGATAGTGCATCTTATAGCTGGTTACAGTAAATAACAAAAATCCTATTAATTTCTTTAGAGAAATGTTTTTTCCTTTCTGACCTACCAAACATTTGAGCATTACCCTGATCTGACTTCCTTTTTCATTACTTTTCAAAACTTGATAATACCTTTAACTTTCTTTTATGTGGTCGGGTTTCTTGCAATATCATGTAACTCCTGTGGTCTCATCCCAGGTTTGCTCAGTGTGTGACTCAGTTTGTGGCTGTATCACCTTTGCTTCTTGATAACCCAGTGCAAATCTTGCAGACACTTATTTCTAAACATAAAACTGCAAGCACTCACTATTCTGTGGGAATGAAGGAGGTGGCTGTGGAAGAAACCCTGTAGGGCCAGAAATCATTATGTTTGTAATTGTTTGCTGTCCCTGACCAAGAATGTTAGAGAATTTGTTACTTTTAACACTAATTCTGTTCTTTATGAAGTATGAATTACTGATTAATGAACACCAATCTGTTCCAGCTACATCCTACACCCCATATGGCATATAAAAAAACTCTTTAAAAAAAGTTACAAAAAGAGAGCTACTAAATTGTAGTCCAGTGCATGAGTAAAGTAGACAGATTATCTAGAATCTCATGATTTACTACATTGCTCAAAATAGTTTTAAAAGTGACTAACAAGGATTCAGACCCCTCTTTGGGAGACAGCCTCATTCCTCAAAAATTGTGTTAGCAAATTTTCACAGATATTTAAGGCAATTATTTATTCCCTTATAGTAGACACTGGTATTGAGTCTAGCAAGAACAATAGATAGGAGCTACAAAAAATGTTCTACATAAGATAAAAAATTCCCGGTGCTGAAAATATAACAAATAAGGAGAATGGTATCTTCTAAAGTTTTCTAATGATCATGGGTCCATATTGGATCATAGAACCATAGAGTACTGGAATGGTTTGGGTTGGAAGAGATTTTAAAAAATGATCTAGTCCCAAACCCTCCTACTGTGGGCAGGGACACCTTCCACAAGACCAGATTGCTCAAAGCCTGGCCTTGAAATGTACTTTCTTTCAATAATGCAGTTATGTCTCTGACAGCTAACAGAACACTTTTTCTTCCCATTTCTTTCTTTCTCAACAATGCCAGGAGCCATGTTATTGCAGAGTCTATGGCAAATGATGTAGTACCAGCTGTTAACAAGAGCATTTCTACTTCAGCTATGCAAAGGGGAAGAAGGGAAACAAAGTAGCTGAGAGCTGTTTGAAGTCCTAGAGCAGGCTACTAGGCACATACGCAATGAGACATAGCTGTCCTGAGCTTGGGGCTGTCAGTCCTTGGTCCCTGATTGTCCAGACTTGGACTGCCACTTCCCTGTCTTCTGCTTTGCAGATCCCTGGCAAAGAGGCTGGGGCATGGTGAGAGGCAGGTTAGGTGTCACAAATATCTCCTAACTTTTGGATGATGGAGTCCGAATGCAGCATGAACGTGGGTGTAGAAACCCAAAGCACCCTGGCTTTGTCATTTCGGACATAGACTTGATGTTATGCCACTGCTATATGCCATGCAGACCCTGGCCTGCATCATTATGCTTGTGTCCTGAGGTTTATGGGTGTGGGGTTTGAAAACAGACAGATTCATCTAACATCAAGTATAACAAAAGGCCAGGGATTTATCTGATATTTCAAACTCCACACAGTGGTTACACTTGCTTTTGAAGAATAGGAGCAAATGTGACTATTAGCGGAGACTAAATCAGTTTTGCATAAGATATACCTAGAGCAGATTAAACCAGAATGTAAAAGCATACAGAGAATAAACCTTGTATACTTTCTGTCTTGTTCATGCCAAACTGTAATTCCAAAAAGAAAGGAAAGTTAGTGGAAATTCATATCCAAAGATTATTGGATATTATAAGCTGTGTAAAAAGTAGAGTTTTAGAGGTAGCATTAATTTACCCATATACTATGACTTTGATTGTGGTTTATAGACTAGGTGGTATTTGGTTTTTTCAAAGAATACAAGGTCACTAAACTTAAATAATTTCCTGTCATCTACAAAGAGCCTTTAAAATCATAGATTGTTTTCTCTCTTTTCAGGATGCATTTTATTTTAAAAATTATATATACACACACACATATTCCATAATTGTTACTTTTTCGATAAGATTTGAAAGACCTTCAGGTGATATATAGGCTCATGTAAGACTTAGCCTGGACAGGGGACATAAGGTACTTATCAAAATTCATCCCTGCTATTGTCTCTCCTTTTATTTCTGTCCACTATAGTGAAAAGCTTTGTATGCCCTTCCAGTAAAGGACGCAAGGCTGGCTAGCAGTCAGTGTGACAGAAGGAAAGCAGTGCAGCAGAAAATTGGATAACAGGATAAAAAACACAAGGACCACAGGAAGCCCATCAAAACTGCCTCCTCTTGTCAAAAACCAGACAAGTGACAAGTACAAATATAAAGTATTATCTACAATTCAGTATTTCTAATGATATCACAATTACAGTCCTGCTTCCTATAGGCAACCACTTAACTTTTTAAGCTTGACCTTACAATCGCAAACCAAATGTGGTGTGACAAAACAAATCTGTGGAAGAATTGTTTGCAGTCAGACATCTGACTATACAGTCCCAAGCTAACTTTTATTTAGCTATTTTCCCTTAGAAAAAAAAGTGTTTAAAGAGTGCTGCTCAGCCACTGATCTAAAAAACATGTTGACTTAAGACCATGTACATATTTAGCAATTCCAGATCGTGCATCAGAGTCAGGCAATTTAAATTGTCTGCCAACAGTTCAAGACTGTGGCTAATTCATTACTCACACATCTCTAGTTGGAGTAGTAATTTAAACTCATGTGTGTCATATTAATTGTAATCTTGTTTCAAAGTGACAAGATAAATTTCTCAAGGTACATAATATATTATGGACATAGGTCAAAACAAATGAGTGTCTAAAAGAGATTAACACTAAATACATGCAATATGTCATGTTTGTAAATTAAGAAAGGATAAATTACATTAACATTTAACAGATTGTTCATTATACTTCATCTACACTTAGGCTTAAAACCACTAACAAATACTTTTCCTGTATATAAGGTCTCTTTAAACAACTCATACAAAATATATAGAATTGCATACTTGGGATACAGAAGCATCAGTTCCCAGACCCTACAAAGAACAGAATACAGGGTTACAGGGTAAACAAAACTGACATTCTGATTGGAGTTTCTCTGATCTATTCTTATTAGTAGCAGGAGTGTTAAGAAAAATTTCAAGTATTTTCCCCCCATTCTTTTTCTTTCTTCCTGTTACAAGATTAGATATGTTGGAGACAAGTGGTTTAATTTAAAAGAAGTCTTGGAGCTTTTCCTAACAAGGAAAGCTTTAGACGCTTCATCAGTTCAAGCACCTGAGCAATTCACTGTCCCTGTGCTTGCAGAGCTCTGTCCTGCAGGGAAGACAGCCCCAGGACATCACTGCCTCAAGTTCCCTCCACTTAACAAACCCTTGGCCAGCTTCAGAAACCCACAGCAATGGCTTTCAAAGTGCTCCCAGGTAAAACTAATGAAGGGCACAAGGAAATAAATATAACTGCTCCTGTGACTGTAGAATCTGACTTATTAAAGAGTGTTTATTCATATTTATATTGTCACAAACTTTAAAAAGGAAAGAATGCATTTCTGTATTCACCAGTATTCAGAAATAGGATCTTTTGTAAAAAGCTATATGTATGATGTATGTATCTGATATGTGTATTCATCCTTTTTGACGCTTGCATAGGAAATATATTAAGAAAGTTGATTCCAAAGAAATCTGGATTAGGGGTCCAATCTCCACAGAATTTAGTAGACAAAAAGAGAAAGAAAAATGCTTATCATATCACAGTAAATAAATATTTCATATAATTGTAACTTTATCAGCACTAAAATTTCTAGTTTTGTTACCAGTATATCTCACCAAAATCTACATACAGACCAGTACTTCTACACTTTCTAAAGCAAGTATAACCCTATTGATTCAATGAAATTGCCCAGAGAGTTAAAAATAAATAAGTAGGAAGCCTTAATACAACTAATTTTAAGCAATTTACTGAAAACATTTCAGGTTGAAATCACTGATCATGCTGATTTTATCAGATAAACTGTGGGGTTTTCTCCCTTGTTATGTAAGGATTCTGTTGACAGACTGAATAATAATAAAAGGATTTACTTAATTCTAGATGACATTTTAATTCATTTAATTTTAGTCACTCTGATGATAATGCTGTAACACTCCTTTCAAACAAAGAAAATCTGCTGAGAATTATGTACTGAATGAAGGCTTTTCTATCACTAACTCATGATCTCATATATCTATTTATTTCTGCAGAAAACTGCATACTCATACTCTTTAATTACTCATACTCTTTAATTACTGCCATTTAAAGGTAATAATTTAAATTTCATTGCTTTTGCCGTGTAAATGTCGTTCCTTGTCTAAATAAGGTCAGCCATTTAGACATATTGGTTTTGATATGTGTGTCATCTATATTTCATTTCACTGTATTTCATCTCCTCTTAAGGCATGGTGATACTTCTCACCCTGCTTTACTCTCCACCCTGACATTTGTCTGTAGGATAGCTGTGTTGTTAACACAAATCCTGTATCAGTCACCGGTCACTGTCATCTCCTGTTATTTCCAACCCCCTTTCTTTAAAAATCTACGAATTCCCATGGAAATGTACAAATGCTAATCAGAACTGGCAACAGCTCTGACTGTGGGATAAAGGAATGAAGGAACAGAAATATGTGGGATAAATCAGATTTCTTTGCTAACTAATGTGATGTCAGTACACATGGGTGAACATCTTTTCCGTACTTGCAGACCTTGTTTTTACCCAGAGGTAAAAACAGATGCAAAACTGTTCAACTGCTATATGTTCAACATTCAATAAAATGGGCAGTGTTAATGCCAATGGAGTAGTGTCTCATTCCTCTAGTCTGAGGTCCCTGGGTATCATGGGGATCATTCTGATTAGAAATACATTTGCTACATCTTCTGAGCCTAAGCAGTCTTTTATAGATATATTATTTTCTTCTTTATGGGGAATCTCATCTGGCTTCCACAGGTAAAAGATCCTCCTGTTCTTTTGGTAGTTTGCAGCTAGGTTATCTCATGTTAATAATATCTGTCAGCCTGGGTGATGTTCTCAGAAAAGCTGTGTCTTCATCATTCTTCCTCTTTTAAGTAGGTAATATCAGACTGACAACACAGAGCAGCAGAAACACAAGCTGGAGTCAATAATGTGCAAGGTAGAAGAAGGGTCAGAACACATACAAAGGAGACTATGAAATAAAGAATGTAATAATTATAAAACTTTCTAGAAGTCAGTACATAGTTGAACAGTCTGAAAATGTGTAAAAGGCATCCAAAACTAGAGCAAATTTTTTTCAGTGCATTCTTCTCCACTTCACTTTTGATTGAACTGAAAATTGTGGTATTATTTTTTGTCATATCAAAACCTATGTATAAATTTAATCTGACAAAACAGACTGAACTGTGTGTGAAAAGGAAAGTTAATTTATAAATTTAACTCTCAGAAGAACTGTTCACGTGCCAGGCAGACATATATCTAATATGCTGTCAGGTTATGATCACCAAGATAAAATTCTTTCATGAATATATCCTGTGAGTGGATAACTGAGGCAAAACTGTTGAATTACCTCCAATGGTCCACTCCAGCTTGAATTTTTTTATGAGTTTTGATACCAGATTACTTTTGTGAAGTGTCTGGGATCACTGAAGCTGCAAAAGGATCAAATGTGTGGGAGAAAATGTGATCCGAATCTTATCCTCCAGGAAGTTTTAGTAGAAATTACAGTAAAATTTAAAATTTTGATTGTTTTAGGCAGGTTTTTTCGATTTTTTTGCCATCTTCTCTGGTTAGATAGTGAAATGTGTGGAAACAAACTGTGTACATTGTTTTATTCCTTAAAAAACCCAAATATTTTATGTAATAAGTGATACTTCAAGGACATAGTTTGACCCTTCATTATTGCTGTAAAGGCTCTGAAGAAAGGACTACAAAAGGTCAGTGCCTTTAGTAGCAGGGAAAATTTTTAAACTTAAAAAAAATGATTTCTTTTTGCAATCATCAAAGTTTTCAGTCAAATACTTTCTCAAACCTGCTGAAATAAATGGTGATTGTATATTCTATTTAAATGGGCAGAGAGCAGGGGTCAGAGACACTTTTTGAAGCTATAATCACGACATATGTAACATTTTTCCCCAAGAAATTCTTAGACCTTGACATTTTGAAGGCAGTGAAACCATTTCTATTGCTTGTTGGATTTAGGAGAATTTTGAGCTACACTGAGCAGATGCTAAAACAGATGGACACTGTCTTCTGGAAAAGTGGGAAAAATATCTGATTAGAAAATGTCATGCTATTGTTTCTTCTTAATTTTTCCAGCTGGATAAGCTATGAAAGGACTTTCCTTTGTGTCATAATTGAAAGAAAGTATAAATGCTGACACTACCTTAGTCAGTCTTACATAAGCAGCTAGGTTCTGGCCCTGCTCCACTACTCCTTTTTTAAAGAGTGATCTCATGTTGGCTAGCTCCAGTCTCTGTTTTCCCCCGGGGAAGAGAATTTTAGGATGAAAATCACAGCAGACTGTAGCTGGAGTCAGAGAAATCTCAAATGGGCAGAAGCCCCTATGGAGACTGCAAACCCTGCTCTGACAGGGCACAGTGGCAGCAACCTGTCAGACTGACATCCTTGCTAGATTTTATTCTTTCTCCACCTGAGATATATGTGTTTGTGGGAACCCACCAGGACTGGGAGAAGGTAAAAAGAGGGTGTGCTACTCCTCACGTCTTGATGATGTCTTTCCTGACTACTGCTCACCCAGGGGCTGGAGGTGCTGTTCCTCTCCATAAAAGCTTCCTAAAAGATCCCACATGCCCTTCCTCCTGGCCCTGCATCAAGCTGCTTGCCGTTCAATTGGTGCATGGGGCATCTTTGTTTCCTGCATACAGCTGTTTCATCTGTAAATCCAATCAGTTTGAAAGCAAATTTATGTTGGTCATTGGTCTAACTTGTATCACAGTCAAGAGTCTCCCAGAACTGGAGCTGCAGGATAGAGATCTGCACATGGAGCAGTTGTACATGTGAACAGAGCACAAGAGGTAAAAATCAGGGATTTGGTCTGATCTTTCCTCCTCTATAAATGACTCATCTCTCCATGTTTTGTCTGTAAAATAGATAATGGGCTCTTCCACAAGCCAGGTGGTTTCTCTCAGGCTGTCCAGTAACACTGGCTGGTGTACCAGCCAATGGAGCATCCTCTGGTCTGTTTCCTTCATCACACCAACCTTCTTTTCCTTTGAATAGCTGTTCTTTCTATTGTATTCCTCTGCAAAAGATTTTTATTTTATTCCTCTGTAAAAGATTTTTACATCTTTTTTGAAAATAAGATGAGAAACAATTGCAAGCAGTTAGAATTACAGCCCTATGAATAATTGAATATGTTTTTGACTGTTTGAATTGGAAAAAGATTACTATTAAGACAGGCTGGAATTCCTGTAAATTCAATTTTATATATAGAAAAAATACTTCCTTCATGTCTAAATGGAATGCTTTGTTTCATATTGATATGTTTCCAAAAGCTAACAGGAGATATCTATTTATAAATATAAATTCAATTCCCACAATAAAAGCTGTTTTGATTGTAGAAACACTTTGCTTTAAAATTTTGCAGCAAATTGTTTCAAGATTAGATAGTTTTGGTGCTCTGCTTTCCTTTATTGAAAACAGTCAAAATGAATGCAGGAAAATGCTGTGTTCAACTCAAATTGGTAATTTGGGGTAAAAGCATTTCATCTCCTGTTTGAAAGAAGTTTCTTTGTGATGGTGATTTAGAGGAAATGTGAAAATTTTGGTTCAGGCCACAGTTTGTCCTTTGGCAATGTGGATCCACACTGTGGATGGATTTTTCCAATGATCTCTTCTGAGGCAACCCTGAAACATGCTGAAGTGTGCTCTCTGGCAATCTTTTATCTTGCATGGTGTGAAATGTGTGAACTTGTCTACACATGAACATTCAGTCTGGCAGAAATTGCGCCTATTGGAATACAGGCTGGATTTTAAACTGCCTGAAAACTTGCTGCATGAACCATCTAAGAGCTTAATCAAAAATGAAAAAAAATAATAAAAAAAAGGAACAGCCCTTTTTGCTACAGTTTGCTAAATCCATTGAAAGCAATGGTAAACTGACAAATAGACCACACACACAAGAATACTTACCCAACCAAGTAATTACCTTACAACCATATGGTCATGTTATATCATAAAAGTGTCATCTAAAGGCCAAAAAGAAGTTCTAGGCACTTTGAAGCAATGAATTTTTATGCCAGTGTTCAAACAGATCAAAGAAATTAACTACCACGTTAAGCATATCACAGTATGCAGTGGAATAAGAGACTACCTTAGAAGCTAAGCCTTTTCCTTCTTACATTTAATGCTGTACAGAAATATGAAATAATCATTTCTTTTCCACTGTGATGTCTAGCCACACGTCTTTAATTTTTCTTCTATGGTAAGTCGTATTTTCTGTGGTCTTATTCTCACATAAAAATTACATGGAAGAATTACTGCATATCTCTTAACATATTTCTTATGATGCAATATTCAAGTCTAAATTTTTACACCTCCATTAAACTGAAAATATTCTTAATATATTTAACCTTATTCTGCTCACCTTTGCTGAGTATTTTCAGGCATATATGCTCCAGCTAAGTCATTAATTTGATTTAAGAATAATACCCATGACCTTGTTCCACTCATTTTGTGCTCTATATAAATTAAGAAGTGTAGTAGTCTGTCAAACAGTTGTTCTGTCTAAGAAGCAACAGAAATAGGGAAATCAGTAGCTAATTTCACAATGTTTATCTTTATCACAGCATTTCTATATCATTCTGAAACAATGTTCCTACCTCTCTTCTTTCTTTCCACATGAAGAGTTTCTTTCATGTGAGTGACAGAAAAAATACATAGTCAAGAACTGAGAAGAAACCTGGAATAAACCACTGTGGCTAACAATGCACCGAAGAAAGCACAGGAGGCAGTTCAAATGGCACCTGAGCCCCCTCAGCACAGCTCCCAGCATCTCCCACCCCCAGCACTCTTCAGACATCTGTGGATAATTAGACTGGGTCTTGAATGGAACCCAAGAGTCCTTCTTAGTGTCATTTCTTATCACAGAACTCTTAAGGAAGACCTGATGTTGCTGGACAAATACTTATTACCCTGCTCCTTACTGGGTGACATAAGCTACCAAGAGTTCTGGCTCCTATCTCTGTGCTATTGAAAAGTTACTTTTATATCTCTACCTCCTTTCAATCCCTTGAAACTAACCTACATGAATCTTTGCATGTAATTTTGGGCTCTGAGGGATCTTTTAAATATAATTAAAGAAGATAAACCAAAATTTATTTACCTTGTAAAATTTAAGAATGCAATGAATAAAAATACAAATGTAATACAAATATAAATTGTCTCAGGAGAAACAACACAGCTCAAACAACTCTGAAGTTGCACTGTTGAATAATTAGACACTGTTAAATGAAATGAGCACCTGTCTAATTTTAATAATCCTGTAAAACTTCTCTTGCTAAAGAACTAAAGTTCTGTGTTCAACAGAATAGTAGGCAAAAAGAAAAATTTAGTGAATTTTAAAAGCCTACACTAAATCAACGTGAATCCTGCAAGTCTGGAAAAGTAAAAATATGAGACTGATTTTTTTGCATTTGTGAATGTTTAGTAGCAAAGCATATTCTCACTGGTCAGTGCCTTCAGATATATCAAGGTCGTCTTCTGGAATTAGGCATTGGTAAAGACATATGCTCTAAGAAAGCAAGGAAGGGAATAAAAGGGGAGTGAAAAGAAAACTGCTTGCCACAGGCAGTCTGAAGTGCCAAGTACTGATAGAAACAAGAAAACTTCCAACCCTCATCATTTTACTCTAACATTAAGAAGCTGTATAGAAAAAACCCAACAACTACAAAATGAAACAAAACAACAGCAACAACAAAATCAGTGCATTTTGATAGCTAGTGGTGCTGAGCTATGATAATATTTATACATTTTAGTCATTTGTAGAAAATAGATACATTCAGTGAGATATATCTTTGTGACAGTTCTGGCTTCTTTTTCTCTCTCTGCCAAGGTTGGGATTAATACACGGGAAACGTGGGGTTTGTGTTCGGACTTGGATGTTTATTATTTCTCATCTATTTACAGACTCACGAGCCATAAGTGCTAACTAACAAGCTAGAGAAATGAGGCAAAATGGAGCACTTCTCAATCTCTACCAGGTCTTTTCAAGGACAATCTGTCCAATTATGAAATGCCACCTAAATTATTTTTACTTTAAACCCAATAACTAACTACATGAAATCTGCAATGCGCACTCCATCAGCCAATTACAGAAAACCACCCAAACCCATGAAGAAGAAGGAAGAAGAAGGTGAAGGAGAAGGACTCAGACAATGCCCAAAGTCCTCCATCTTAACTCACATGTATTGCTACACACTAAAATCCCAAAATCTAGGTTTCTAGAATTCCAACATATCTCCATGGGGATATGAAGAGTATCAGATATAAATGTTCAAATCTTATGTTTTGCTTTAAAACTCAATGAAAGAGCAAAAATATATAAGCTCTATCCCAGAATAAAAGACAGTTGTTTTTTAAGTCCCAGCATCAACTTAAACATGAAAGTTTATTTGGATCCATACTTGAAGAAATACTAAAATGCATATGAGTGGTACAGAGCACATTTTCGATGAAGTTCTAATAAAAATGAAGATATTTATCTAGAAAATACAAGGGTGACAGGGAAGAAAACAGAAGATGCAACTATACATCCTTCTTAGCAAAAGGAGGGGCTCTAATCCTTATTCATTGTAGTACATAATCACTAGAACGATTGCTATGTCTTTATAAAAGTAACTAAAAGTCCTCAAGTGTTTCAAAAGCTGGGATTCTCACCCTTAGGAATATCAGAGTGTATAGATCTCATTATTCGGTGCAGAAATAAAAAAAAAAAAAAAAAAAAAAAAAAAAAAAAAAAAAAAAAAAAAAAAAAAAGCAGCTCTTTTGTTTCATCAAACCAGGACAGGGTCTATATGGCATTCTTTACATCATCAGGGGAAGCTTAAGAAGCTTTGAAGTAAATTAGACAGAGACCCACAAGTTCAGGAACTGGTGTTTACTCATGTAAACTGGCTTTTAAAAGAAAAGCAGTTTTACTAGGGGGTGTAGTTGGCACAATCTGTACTCTGCAAAACCTGCATTTAAAGTTAGTGAGTTACCATAAAGCCTAGACTGCAGAGTCTCAGAGGCTAAAGTACACTGAGATAGTAGAAATCATGGCAAAATTTGTCAATGGCTAAAATGCATTTTTTGCAGCCCTGTAAATACGTCCAGATATTATCATTAATGTTTTTATTGTTATGTCACTAAAAGTGCTCACAGCTTTACAAGTTGCTTAGCTTTGAGAAATCAGAGCTGTGAGGTTTGAATAGCAGAAAATTAGTCATTGTAAAATCCTGTTTTATTACATGGAACCTATTTTACTGGAACAAACAAAGCATGTCAAGTGTCGTCGGCGGAAGATTTTTAAGCTTTGTCTGAGACAAATTTTACAGAGCAGGAATAGCTGGCTTTAGCATTTCATTTGTGCCAGTGTAGTCAGTATCTGATCCAATTTGGATGAAAAGCGCCTTTTCCAAATGTTTAGCAGATGGATGGGTGGTGAGTAGTCACAAGAAACAGGTTATTTCTATTACAATAAATTGCTTGAAAAACCAGGTAGTCCTCCACTGCCACTGACAGATATCATTAGGGCACAGAGTGTCTATGAATCAGGTAGACTACTTTCAACCCAAGAGCAAGGTCTCTCACTCTGCCCAGTGCTGCTTTGTAAAAACCAGTTGCTTTCCAAATAAGTGAGCTCACTGCTCAAGGCCACAGTTGCATTCTAAGGAGCTTTGCTGGCACATTCAGCCATCCCTTCAGAGCAGGGTAAAGTTCATGGAGTGGAACAGGAGACCTTGCCACTGCAAGGACTTTGTGTTCAGGCCTCTCTGTATTTCATTGCTATTTTGAAAATTTCTTGGATGGAGGAAATATTTCATAGTACTGCTGCTGCTCCTTTTACTATTAAACATAAAAAGTACAAATAGGAAAATAACACAATTAGTATCGCTTTCTTTTCCATACAGCCACTTGTAATTCTCTCGGCATGAGAGCTGCCAGACACTTTGACTCATGCAGTCAGAACTAATATACCAGTGTAAAAATAAGAGATAACTGAGACAGCAGGAAGTGTTCCAGAAAAGCAGTCTGATCTTCACACAGCTTCTTTTCTTCTTTCTTCTACTTGGCATGCTGTATTTTGCAGCTCATTAGTTATCATATGTTCACTTTGCTCTCTGATTCTCCTGATAAATACCTCTGGTAAAGAAGAGCACAGCTCAAAGAATCTGCCTTCCCATTTTAGGTACACTGAAGAAATTACTTTTAATTCCAACATCCTTAGTTCCAGGTTGAAGTTGTCTTTTTGGGATTCTCATCTTATATGCTATTTGCTTTTGCTTACTTAAAAAAAAAAAATAGCAACAATACAATCAGTTTAAGCTGGTTTGGTCCATACTATTTCTTGGATCTAGGCTATATCCCTCACGTTGTTTCATACATGCAGTGACAAATGCATCAAAGATGCATGCAAATTTACTGCATGTAAGATTGAAGAACTCACTTAACCCTGATCTGCTTCACTAGCTGTAGAGTACTCAATTTCCTGGCTCCTTTGGCCAATTGAATATAGAGAAAATTGCCAACATTTTTTAGAAATATCAAAATAAAGTTTTGGATTTCTTCACAATAGAGCAGGGAAATGTTTTTATAAGTTTTAAATTTTCATTTTTAGAAGACTTGAATACTTTCCTGTGTGGTATTTGAGTAGAACTCTTTATTTTGCTAATTCTAGCATGGCAATTCACAGCTGTCTGTGATGGCAGGAAGATTTATGCCCTAGTATATATCAGTAATTTAAAGCTTTCTGATGATGAAAGCACTGTTGCCACTGTGGTTCCAACCAAATAAAATCAAGGAGGAATGTAAGCATAACTTGGAGAGCAGCACTGAAGGTGTAGTGTGATCATTACAAAGCATTCTTCCTGTTTCTGTATTCAGAAAATCATCACTGGGTGACAGAGATATGCTACAGGCTTAAACCATAGCAAAAACCCACTTGGAAGGGCAAAATGTGCGCTCTTGCCATTCCTCTGTCCTCTGGCTCTCCTACAGATATCTTCATCTCGTTAGTTTTACCTATTCTTCAAGTTTAGGTAGGGAGTTTCTCCGTGTTTATATAAAGTTACAGTAGTGTCCAATGTTATACTCCCAGGGATTCAGTATGTGGAGAGCACTTGCAGGCAGACAAGCTTCAACCCTCCAAGATTTTATATTCTGATCTCAAGAAGGCACAGTGTTTTCAATCTCTTGTGGGTCATCTTTTTCTATGTATGCATGTTCCTCTTAATATGGAGTAACAAACATATCTGCATTTCAGTCAGTTCTTTAAACACTATGGGAATTGGGTTGAGAGCAGTTCCCACATTTCAACAGAAATGAAAAATTAGGAACTGGGAAGAAATCCAATACATATGAATTATGCTTCTTCACTTCCGCTGCTTTCCATTTGCGAAGAGTCAGAGTTGGTAATGCCACTCTGAAGATTGAAGTCTTGCATTCCAGTGGAACTATCTTCTGTCTCATTATTATTCCTAGCTCTTACAAAATGGAACAATAATAATGAATATGAGTTATTAAACATAATGTTAACTTCAATATTACAATAGCATTTGCTTTAGGAAAATGTACAGGAGAAACTTACAGCCTAAACTTGCAGCTGGCCAAAAACATTTTCCCCATTACATTTGTTCTGCAGCACAATTCTCTCAAGCATGAGAATTTATATTCTTGCCAAATTTATGACCATTATTATTCGTTGTTACAATTATAGCTATCCATAGAAATAGCTCAACCCAAAGCTTGTCCAACTCCTCATCTTTATGATATCATAAGTAAAAAAAGAAACATAAACCAATGCTGTCTTGTGAGAACATTCCTAAAACATTAGATGATTTGTAGTCGGCCAGAGAAATCTCAACGCTATCTGACCAAAAAAAAAATTGTTAAAATATATGAAAAGTTGTTTGAAAATTCTTTGATGATAAAATATTAAGTTAATATTTTAATTATAAGGACATGCAGCAACCCATTTTGAATCTGAAATACAACTCACATAAATGTCTAACAAGACAAAATCATGTCCAGTTTCAAAGAACCAAGGGGAATCAGAAACCTGGTTTGTCTCATTCTTTATGTTCTTTATATTCATTGTTCTGTCACTGTGATGATACTTTAAAATGACTAAATGGATTTTTTTTTTCTCTCTGTCTGAAAAAACATCTAAACCCTAGTTGTATTGCTCTTTTGGTTGTCCTTGTGGTTCTCCAGATGCTAATGTTAAAGATTAAATGTCTACCAGCACTTACCTGGGTGTGAAGCTCAATGTGTTAATGGGAGCACCATGTCTTCTACATGATGTGTTCCCTCTGAATCTGACTCTATGGAAGTTCCCTAGGACATCGCACATTTTAATCTGAATCCAGAATAAAAATAATTTGCCTTTATTTTCTTAGTAACATAGTTCTTGTAAAAATGCCAAATGTTTTTGAGTCTCCTCACTTTCATGAACATTTTTACTTCTTATTCTGAAGCTTTGTTGAGACAAACCTTTGAAAAATGAAGTAATTGCTAGTCTCAAATATCATGCAAAATGAATGACTGGTATTACAATTTATGTAACTACAGATCCTGTGAAGAATAATTTTTCCAAGATCTGATGATGAGATAGAATCCATGAGACCTGTACTCTAAGGGCAATGAAATATCAGCAGTGTAGTATTGGATACTACTGTAGATATTATGCAATATCTGAGCATAAGTACTGATATTCCCTCTTCTGAAACTTGCCAGATCTCAGAATTCCACAATGCTCTCCTATTCTAGTTTGTTTGTTTACATTAAATAAATTAAAACACATAATCAAAACACACAGGATTTGTATGCTTCTCTAGTAACAGATAACTATTGTAAAGGATAGTCTCAGTTTAGTCATCTTAGAATCTCTCTAGTTTTATCCTGGTATTTCCCTAGAATCCTTCATATCTTCAGAAAAAAAGTCTGAATAATAGATACAGACTTGTAGCATTTAGCCAAAGTTGAGCTGTCTCTTTGGAAACTCTATTGTGCCAATATTTTGGAAGACAACATAAGTAGGAACATATTAGGTCATTGTTCAACTTTTAACTTATCAGGAAACACTGTGAAATGCTTTACAAAGAAGGAAACAATGTATACATTATGAGCAAGTAAACACAGCAGTTTATACAAGCCCAAGTTTTAACAACAAAAGCAGAGTCCATGAATTTCCAGTCATGCTTACAGAAGCCTAGCCTAAGGCTCCTAGCTGAGAAGATGACGGGTACATTCCAGCACAGACCACGAGCATTACCATGAGGAGGATTTCAGACAGTAGCCAAAGGTTCAACAAGATCTTGTGCAACAGTGTAGAGTTGTTCTGCTGTACTCCCTTGCTGCTTTGTGCTGATCTGTGCATTTGGGACTCTGCTGAGTTGTTAATTAGCAGTGGTTCAAAGGCACTACCCAGCAGATTAAGGAATTTCTGGGGAAAAGAGAAAAGGTAGAGAAATCCTGATTCTCTTCTGCCATCAAAATGATTTGAGCTAGCTAGAAAATAAATTTTATTTTTCGTAATTTATTCTGTGTGACAAAAAGGCCTTTTTCCTTTGGGGTCCTGTTTTTATGAACTCCAGTGAAAAAAAATACAAAAAATAACACTCCCAAACCCCCCAAGACCAACCTAACTCCCCTCCCCCAAAAAAGAGAACCAATAAACATGAAAAAAAGCAGGGGGACAGGAATATCCTGTAGGAAGAAAAAGGAATCTCTCTATGGATCCTGGAAGAAGAAATAAATGTTTTCATAAAAAAGAGAAAATTTGAGAAGACAAAAATAGACTGACAACAGTTACATGAAACGACTGTACATAGTGTCTATTAAAGAAAGCTCCTAAAATAATCTTTGGAAAGGCCCTAAGACAGGCTTTTAAATGTTTTGGAAGTTTTTAATCAGTAGTAATGAGACTTTCCCAGTATTTACCTTGTGAAATTCTTTATAGTTGTAGAGGATGATTGGTCAGAAAAACTCCTGAATTTAATTATTCCAGTGGCAGTTTAAAACCTTGCATACTGTGAAAGCAAATCTTCCTGCTCACGCAAAAAGATATGATAATTCAAGCTCCAAAGACTGGTCAAATAAGGGGTATAAACATGTTTTAGACAAATCTCTTTGGACAAATCTCTTTGTACAAATTAAAAATTCTGCTCATGTCTCTGCCAATGTGTCCTTTTCCAGGAATATAAAACTGAGATCTTCCAAATTTGGCTTTGCATGTTTTTAGCAGCTTTTTGCAACTGGACCTGACATCTAAACTGATACCATAGCTCTGTTTTTCTTCACTGGGTTACTGCAGATTGATGACAGATTGCAAAACAGCTTTATAAGGAAAGAGTTTCCAAAAGCCTCCCAAACTGTTAGCAATTTATTTATTTTTCTTCTTACTGTGGAAATGTTTTGGCTCTGTATTGCAAGGTAGCATCTTTAACTGGCATCTCTCAGCCAGCTTCAGGCCATTTGGTTCTACAGCAAAGCTCTAGCAACCCTCTGAGCAAGCTCCAGAAAGGGACCTCTTGAACCTTCACATTCTTATCTTTGTGGATTCTCTGCCATTTTCTCAGTAGAATTGAGATTTAGACACTTCAAATCACCTGACAGGAGTCAGACATGAAAAAAATATATAGAAGGGCAGTATTTATGCAATCCATACCCATACTCTGTCATTGAAACCCAGTCATTGTGCATGCTCTCGGTGAACTGGAGCCCATTCCTGTTCTGCCTGCAACGTGGCCTTTTTTCCCCTCTTTTCTACTGGATTTGTTCCCAGGGCATCTGACAGAGCATTGGCTCTGAGCAGGGCTGAAAGCAGTAGTGGGTGGGAGAGTTCCCCATCTTGAGCTGCTTCACTGGACAACCCTGCAGGATGCACATCATGACAACCCTGCACAGCTCCTGCCTTGGAGGGTCAAGGAACAGTTACTGATTCACTTCATGTGACAAAACAAGAGGAGAGCCAATATCCTATGTGCAAATTGCTGTGCAAACAAAACACTGCTTCTAACCCTAACAGCAGGGTACCATATATAAAACAACCCAAGGGGAACTAGTAGAATTTTCTAGATATTTACATGAAAATGTGAGAGCTTTTATCCTCAGTTGCTCAAAAAAGAAATTTTGAAGAAAAAAGAATCAAAGAAATGGTCATTTGCACAGGTAATTTTACCCACGGAGTTAAAACTGACCACAGGGAACAAGGCCTCAATGACTGAGGTAGTCTCAGAATTAACACATAAATCTGTCACCTCTCAGATCTAATCTCTGTAAAGACAGGTGGTTTATGAGGTGGTTCACCTCAGGCCTATGCTGAACTTTCTACTTGCAGATGTGAAGACCCTCCTGGTCTTTGTGGCTAACTTCTTCTGTGTCGCTAAGATTTATTTCCTTTTTTTTTTTTTCTTAGCATAATCTATATGTATATCTCATACCTTATTGGTGTGCAAGTCTAATTAACTTTTTTATTCTACCATCAATATGTTAATTTCCTTTGAATCCAGGTCTTTGAAAAAAATGTTTCTCTAGAGCTTGATTCTTTGATGCTCATCTCTTTCTCTGGGGATTAATACATAATGCTTCCAAATATGTGCATTATTTTTTAACCTCTTTGCTTTATTTAAATACTCTTATTTTGCATTTGCAAACAAATGACCAGTTTCAACACCAGATAGACTAACTCCAGGGTGTTTTCCCAAAGAAGTGGCAGATCCAGTACAATGATCACATTTCACAACAGCAGTCCCAGGGAGCTGCTCAAAATCCATTGGCAGGGCCTTTTGTGGAATCGCAGAATCATTTGGGTTGGAAAAGACCCTTAAGATGATTGAGTTCAACCATAAATGCTGGATATATGGCATGGTGGTGGCAGTAACATGAACACTGTGTCTGAACTGAGCTTCCTCTGGATAAGTGTTGCTGTTTGTCATAGGAAAAAATAGCTTTACCTGGTGTTGGGAAAACCATCTGCAATTTAAAATGTAAATAAAAATAAAGTATGTAACTTGTGATGGGTAAATATCTTAAAAGGTCATGCTAGAAGCTGTGTAGACAAAAGGTGCACAAATATAACTTTCTGGACCCCTTAGAACTTGGAAATAATCATAAATAACTGTCTCCACAAATGCTCCTGCTTCTGTGTGACTTTTTATTTAGCCAGAGTCACTCATTGCACGCAGCACTCAGCTCAGTCACTGAATAATTGCCTTGCCAGGTTTTATTTATTTGTTTGTCTGATGTGTCTCACTTCCCCTGCAAACTCTCACCCTTGCTGCTGGGTGGCCCACTGCCTCTTTAGATCTGGGATGCATCATTGCATATTGAATTCCCTGGATTTGAGGCCAAAATTTAGCAACTGACACCCACAAGTGTATCTGTAACCCATGCACAGAAATTTAGGGAAATTAAAGCTTGTGAAGGCAAGGAAATAAATGGTAGGGAAGGAACTTGATCCTGCAGGGCACCAGTGAGGATTATTGTGTACATTTTGACAAGGCAAATGTAATAAATGATGTTAAAAGGCACAGACAAACTTATTGCATGATTGCCCCTTCGTAGGTCCCTAAGGATGCACGCCCATGATAATCAGAGGCAGATGGAATAATGTACAGACAAGCATTCATCTGCACAAAGGAGATCATCGTTCAACTCAGACTTTCCTAAAAGTGCTCATTCACTGCCCACAACTTGAACTTTTAACCTGCAGGCTGGCAAACAGTGGTAGAGCTGAGATTAACTTCTCCTTAGGGCACAGGGATCTACTTCATCCGCGTAGGAGAGGAAGCGCAAATCATCACGTCCCCAGGGACATATCACACAAGGAGCTGCTGGCTCAGAGAACACAGGCTGAGCCATCAGTCACATTCCAGCCTCAGAAAACACTGATTACACACCAGATTTGCAAGTAAACAAAACCAATGCAACTCTCTTTGTTCAGATGAGCTGTACTTAGGTGTGGGCACATACTGAAGTGCCCTGCTGAGACAGATAGACTCCATCATCTGCTTGTTCATAAAAGATATCTTCAATTGTTTCAAGTTTGGAATGATCCCAGAAAAAGATAATTTTAAGATATTTTACCATCCAACATAAATTCGTAGCTACCTTTTCTGCACAATGCCTAAAAAATCATTCATGCTTTTAAAATTTTTTTTCAATGTACTGGTTCACCTAAAACTTTGAGACAAATCTGCTTCTTTTCAGCAAGTTCTCAGCTTGCTCTGTTTCATCATTAATACTGAACACTTACCTTGGAAGGTAGATATGAGAACGAGAAAAATATTTTCATGCTGCAACACTGATTTCATTGATGAAAAAATTGGAAATTAAGCAGAGTGCCAGAAGGTAAGAATAGATGCAAAAGCTAAATGCTTTCCAGTACTTTCAAACATAAATATCTGTTAGATGAAAGCACAAGACAAGAAAAAGGAAAGACCATATGGTATCAATGCTGTCTATGTGAAAACCACACCACTCTTAAAAATAGTTAACTGATGATCTTTCTGAATTAGATCAGGCATCTTCCTGCCATTGAGAGGAAGAAGACATGATACTGCATGCCACACAGCACATTCTAGAAAAAGGAAGTCCTTACATGAAACATCTTATGTATGTAAATAAATTATTCTACTGATTCTAACAGCTATTTTTATAGGCATTCTTGTGTTTTATTGGTTGCTTAGGAAGAGGAATAAATAAGATAAAGGAACTGTAGAAAGAGTCAGTTATGCCCCAAAAATGGATTTCCTACAAGTTGAGTAAACATACTGAAAACAAATGAATTTTGAAGAGGTTTAAATATTAGCTTTTCAACAGAATACTTACAAGAAGTTTTTTCCCCCCTAGTTTTGGCTCTCATGGAACAAAGGGCTCATAAATCTCTGCAGCCTGTCTCTGAGTTTGACATGTTAAAAAGCATTAATGGATCTCAGATGCCTTGCTTAATGCAAATATTCCTGAATGAAAATGTCAACTAGGCTGCAGAAAAATAAGCACTGGACAAGGTTTCTGGGACAACCTGGCAAGACTGCCCTATATCAGGATTTTCAAATCTCAGAAATTGATGGTGACCCACTTTTGGGTCACCTTTGGGACCCGAATATGATATCTCTGGATCTTTTTCTGGAAGGAGGGAAGAAAACCTGTGCCTGATTTTGAGTGTTTTCTCTTAATTCCCTGCAACCTCATAGTTATCAGCAGGAACTCCTCAGCCTAAAGTGGTTGTGGCATTGGCTTGTCTGCAGGTCCTGGAGTCACTTGAAAGCACTACTTAGGGACTGATTTCACTCCTCTGCCTTGGGAAACCTGGTCTGCTGCTAAATCACTCTGGTCTGCGAGACCCTCTGTGAAACCTTTTCTCTCCACAATTCACATGATGACAGCCTCTGATCTTATCAAGCATATGGATTTGGTCTTAAGTTTTACACTGTGCACAGGATTGTGACAGAAGTTTGGAGCTTGATTTTCTAGCCACACCGATGTACATGTGAACCAAGTGAAATCACATGTAGAATTTTGATTTTTACTTGAGGGCAGTGCAAGGGCTCAGGCTGCATGACTGAGCAGTTTGGCCAAGCCCTGGCTGCTGCTGGCAGCCTTCATAGTCCATAGTCATTCACAGCATTTTTCCTTTATTACTGAAAGGCAATTAAGACTGCATCCACCAAACCTAATCACTGAGGTTTTGTTTTGCATAGGCCTCTATCAAACTTTTTGACTGCATTCAGTCATTATAAGGAAAATACAGAATTCCCACATGTGGTGGTCAAAAAGATTCCACCACACATTTTACACATTTCGGTAGGGAGAGAGAGTAGCAACCAACCCAACAACCAGTGAAATTAGAACACTCTCTGAAAGGCCAGAGACATCATCAGTGTCTGAAACAGATTTCTATGTTCAATTTTTCCTTGAGAAACTACATTTCCATGTTATCTGTATTATGGTATTTACAGCACCAACTGCTAACACACATTCATGATTGTAGTGGTGTGTCCAGCTATGTGCACTGCTCAGGGTTAGAGGCAAAGAGGTTGAAAACACAACCCAAATCCTAGCTATTTACTGTGTTTGGGTAACATGGTAAGGCTAACAAATGGAGAGGAATATAAAAATTGTTCTCTTTATTTCCATATGCAGCTTTCTGTTTATCTTACGCAGATATAATTATTGTTATTTTTCATTTCTTATGGAATACTCAATAATCTCTCAAGGGAGGGTAAACTTCAGTAAAATCAACTTAGCTCTACAAACAACTCCTAATGAGCTGAACATTTGCTTTGGTGTTTCCTTATGCAAGCCAGTCTTTTATAACAGGAAGACTCATGTTAAATAAAGAAAATGTTAATGGGAAGAATACAAGCCACACTGTTTTGAGAAAGGCCTTGAAGTCCTTGTAGAGTAGCAAGAGGATGTAGCTTCAGTTTCTTCCCATATCTGAATGCGGTAACTAAAAATAGTGAGTAAACTGAAGCATTTTAAAAAAGAGAAAGAAAAGGTATGCAAGCATAGCACTTGATCAAAGAATGAAAAGGGACTTTACATCCCAACACATCAGTCCTATCTAAGAGAGCTACCTTGATCATTGAGCAAAAAGCAGAGCTAAGATGTATGAAAGAAACAACTAAATTTCTCTCATGATTATCAGAATACATACTTCTTTTTCTCAGTTATTTTTACTTATTCCCTGAACATAAATTCATTATTTTAATATTGATCTATGAAAAACTCATGTAAGTTTTTCATCAAGAATCTGAGGGTTTCAGCTCATAGAGTGTTTGTCGGTCCTTTATGCCGTGCTGAACACAAAATGTCCTCTGACACAGCTACAGCAAGAAAGAAACAAGCCCAAATAACTCATGGGAGGTGAAAACATAAACCATATTTTCAGCCTCTATTTCTGTCTTAAAAACAGCATCTAGGTAAACTCAATCTGTTCTTGCCATGATGTGAAAACAGAAATGTTGGGTACTTTAAGAAAATAGCCATTAACTAGGACTCTGGAAAAAAATTTCTTTATCCTCTGTCTATGCAATGTGAAAGTAATACCTCTTGCATTTCTGGTATTTGTCTGTGTTTTGTTCTGAAATTAACATCTTTCTTTTTAATCTTATTTTGAAATGTCCATTTATTAATGTTGAATTCTCACAGTTCTGCTTTTTTCTGTTCCTCTCTTGTCCCTTAAGATATAAATCCAAAATTTTATACATGAGACATCTAACCCCAAAGCCTTTATTAAAGTTAATGAGGATTAAGTAATCCCAAGGCCTTGCTTTTTGTTTTAACTTTTCCTTGTCCTCTAAAGTGCACCATACTGATCATCTTTGAATTCCTAAAGGGCCTGTAACAAAGGAAATTCTGAATCAAAGGACAGCAGTCTTCTTTTTATAGGACACTATCTGAATGAAGAGAGAAAAGGGATTGATATCCATGGCCTTGTATTGAAAAGCTGGTGCAAATGCTGTCATTAAAAAAAGTTAATCCTTCTTAGCAGCTGAAATTATATAGGGAAACAGCTCTTGTGGTAGCAGGATCTCTTACAGAGCTTAGTCTTTGGTGAGGAATGCTGGCAGGGAATTTCATTCTGCACTTCAGTGATTCTGCAGTAGAAGACCATAGTGCCTATTCCACTGTATTTCCTCCTCTTTTTTCTGCAGTGTCTGGATATTGAGGTGAAAAACCCCAGGTTCATTCTGGCTAGCTCTTACTCCAAGAAGTCAGCATTTCTTGCTGACTTAAGGAGAAGCATGAAAATTCCAGTGAGGAAAAGCCTCACTCATATAGTGCAAAAATGAGTGTGATTTGAGTACATACACATATCTGACTCCTTTGAAAAACTTGCCTAAAAATAATGGAGTGATCAACAATGTTAGAATATATAAAATAAATTAAACAAAGTAGAGAAATATCCAAAAAACGAAACTCTGAGAGTAAGAATGAAACTCTCCTTTGGAGGACAGTTGTGTTGACTAGTAAGTCACAGTCTGTGTGGGTCATTCCTATTTAACCAGAATTTCTTGCAGATATGGTCACTTTTTTTTCCTTTTTTTTTTTTTTTTTTTTTTTT
>VZUI01039393.1:28446-129910 GCA_013401135.1 Cettia cetti
CTTTTTTTTCCTTTTTTTTTTTTTTTTTTTTTTGGTATTTATGGGCAAAAACCAAAACACCTGAATAGGGATTGGATTATTTCAAGATCCTGGATAAATGCTATGACATATCAGTCAATTAGCAACCTTATTTTCACTCCAATGGAGCAGCAGAAAATCTACACTGTTATAATAACAGATATTTGCTCAGCAGGTTTGCTTAATGGAATGATAAGAATTAAGAGAGAAAACCCTGCTGCCTTTGCACAGCAAGAAATAATTCCCATGGCTTGAAAAAGCATTTGAGAGGATAAGACTGCTAAATATGGCAATTTACTCAAGTAAATTTTCTAGAAAATCAATATATTTTAACTGAAAGCACTGAAAGCACAATTACTAATTAAGAATACATATAGTCAGATGCTCACAAGCTAACTTCCAGGAGCGCACTTGTAGAATGACACAAAACATCCCTATGATGTTGGTTTTCCTGTTCATACAAAATTGCCTTTCATTTCTGTGAAGCCAATAGCTAAATATAGTTGCATATATAATTAGTAGTCACCAGTTGAGCATATATTTACACAAGTGTAAACTTATAAATATTGTAGTACTTATTATTAAATTCATGAGGAAGGCAGTGCTGTCTGTATTTCTGTTTTCTCTTTGAAGCAGATTAGATTTAGCATCATCATTTAATTTTGCAATAGGTCAACAACAGAAATAGCTTAATGAGAGTTTTGTTTCCTTAGGTCCCCTGTTCCCTCAGTAACCCCTATTCACAATGAAAATGTGATACTTAGTCTGTAGATTTTGAGTAAAGATTATGTTCCTCTAGTAAAAGAGGTTTTTTTATGTATAAAATGATCACCCTACAGGGTAATTTCAGAGTAGATAGTTCACAGCCTTTAACTCCCTGCTGGAATGAAACTTCTGGTTTATGACAGTAAGCATTGTACCCCAGGGAAAAAACCCCAAAAACCATAAAGAACAATCCTATTAAAATATTAAAATTGTTTGCATATTGCTCATGCAACTCACAGGGATACACTGGAGTGTCTAGGGCAAATGATACTAATTTTGGAGCCAGTGCATTTGATCTAGAGAGACCTGAAAGCCAAAGAAGATGCCAGCAGGGACATCCACAACTCATACAAGGACCCACAAGCACAAACCATCATCTAAATCACAAATCAATGCCAGGTGGAAGCTGAGCTGTTGATTTCCCTCCATGGCACAATAGGGATTATTTGGGCAGAACGCCTTGGTGGCTCCTGTTACAGGCAGGCATGGAGAGCAGAACTGTCATCACCCAGTGAAAAGATCACTCCTCAGCAACTGCAGAGGAGCAGAAATTTTACATTGAAAAAGGGATGTCATTCTCTGACTATCTATATGAACCCAAGAATTCGTTTCACTGTTTGACTGCAGAACACATCTAATCTTTTCACTGCAATCCTTATACTGAACACAAATAGTGTAGGCAGAAAACACTTTGCAGTGTATCACGAGAGTATCCCATAGAGACAGATTAAGAACTGTTCTAAAAAACCAAACAGGCCTTTAAATTAAATGCAGCTTCACTTTGAAGCTGGTGTACAAAGCTTTTTTGGTGCCCTTAAGATGCCTTTCTCTAAACAGAGGTTCTGATTGTGACATTCCTGTGCAGAGCAGAAACAACATGGGTTTATTCTCTGTTTGATAAAGTTGCATGCTTTAAGTCTGACAACATTCCCCATACTGTGCTGCCTATCAGTACTTTGAACAAAGCTCTCTTTTTTTCACTTGAAATCAGTGCTGGCACATTATTAATCCAGGAATAAAATTGTATTTTATCAAATGGTATTTTAGAAGTTGCTCCCAAAACACTAAGTTTTACAACCCAAATTTGAAATATATTAACAGTTTCTAGTTAAATATTAAGCATCATTTGCACAGAGACACTATTGTGTAGTCACAACACAATCTAAACAAAATCTAAATGAAAATTCCATTATTTCTGCTAAGTGTAACCAATTATTATTCTTACTACTGCCTTCCAATTTGAGCACCAAGAATACAGCAAGCTTCAAGGAAGCTTTACAAAATGAACATTAGCTAACAACATAAGGTTTTTTGTTCAGGAGAGTGAAAGAAAGACTGACAATAAATACAGCAAAGGAATAATCATCTGCTGAATATTCCATTCAAAATATTTCTCAAATTATTAATAGACCCTAACTGAGTGTTCTTCTGGCAACTTTTCAGTGGTATCAAAGCTGTTACCCTTAACTGATAAAAGACATCACATGTAAACAATTACTTAAATAAGAATTTGTAAAAAGAACAGGCAAAAGTGTTGAGCAGATACTTAGGAACCTTATTTTACATATCTTTTTTTAAATCCGGACTTATTCATGACCTACATGAATGGAATTTGGCTGAACATTAGAGTTGCATGGGTCTGGATTAGCTAATTTACTGAAATAGCTAAATCACACTCTGGACATGTCTCTCTCATCTATTAGTTGTACAGAAGTCTTAGAGAAATGCAAATCTTAATTCAAGCACCTCCTCTAAAATACAGATGCGCAGTGTGATTGATCTGTGCCTCCTTTTATGGTGGGGTGATCCTTCCAGGCAAAACCCAGCCAGATAATCTAACTGTGATCTTTGATCTAACTGTGCTGCTGATTCTTGACAACAGGCAGCCTCTGTTTCCCCTCTCAGTTTCACAGCTCATCCCTATAGCAAAGAAAAATAAACTATGACAAGGTGCTCACTGACCCCAGTGGGACCAGCAGCCAGGTTAAGAGCAGGATCCAACAAAGATCCAGTTTTCCTTTTAGCAGCAAATACAATTTTTGTAATACCTCAAAGACTACAACATAGGAAAATAAATGCAGCCCCAAGTTGGCTTCTCCAAATCACCATCTCATCCATCTCTACAGCCTAATTTTCCTGCTAGTTGAGGTATCTCCATACCCCGATGAATTGCTTGGTGTGAATTCATCATCTTGCTTCAGAGCCACACCTTGAGCCAGCCCCAACACTTACCTAGCTGCTGCTCAGGAAACAGCAGGGAGCTGGGGCTCTGATGCACAACAGTTGTGGCAAAAACCAGTTCTTTCTCTGAGTCTGGATTTTTAATGTCCCACTGGAGCACACTTCCAGATTAACACATTTCTGTATATCAATGTCCCTGAAAAAAAGCTGCAGTGGCTAAATCAACCTTGTGGGAAGTCACCCTTGTCTTCTGACTTGGTGTCACCAGTAAAAGTCTCTCAGGACTAATAGCTGCTCAATTTTCTGCAGATTCAATGCTATCTTATACAACAAGTTTTGTTATGCACTTTTTAAATAGAAAAATGCCAAAAATGTAGTATTCAGGTCACTCAGAATTTCAGAATATCTGGCCTTCTCTGAAATCACTTACCTTGCTGTCTATAGTTTTGCTCTTGGCAAATTTGGACACTTCTATCATCTATTAAGCAAAGTTCCAGATGTGTTTGCTGACACTTAAAAACTCATAAGTAGAAAATGTTTTGCTCGTAATAATGTTTACATGATTAGGTACATTTTTAATTAAAAGTAGCAGAAGACATTAGATCATAGAAATTAAATAACCGCCTCATTGACTGATTTATTGGAAACGTTTAACAGGAATATTTTACTCCAATAATGGCGATAGCACCACGTTCCTATTTAATATATGTTTTCAGAAATATTTAGCCCACAAATATTTCAGAATTATCTCACACGTAATATCAAGATGTTATGGAGAAACCGAATAGCAATGATCAGAAATACAAGAATTGAATTACTAATACATCTTTTTCCCTTTTCAATTTAGGTTGGGAAATTTTTTTTAAAAAAGGGTTCATCTTATTAAATGTTAAACATAAATTGTAAAATGCAAAGATTGATCAAACAATTTTGAAGCAATGGTGCTATAAACAAACATAATAAACTCAATCACAGCTTTAAGAGATTATATGTGATTTAAAGTTAACTGCAGCTCCTATGCCATCATAATTTTTAAGGTAAAGAAGTATTTGAAGTGACAAGTCACCAAATTCCAAGAAGAAAACTTTTCAGTAAATATTAAGAATAAACCACTACTTCACAATTTTTTTTTTCTAATCAGTTCTCTGCATGCATTTTAATCAGGAATATTAGTTCAGTAGCAAAATATGGTAATCAAAATCAAGTTTCTGTTGTGATCAAAAGATCACCCATACATTACTTGAGTCGATGAGTTTTGGTTTTGAAGGCTTTGCCTTTATGAAATAATCCTTTCCAAATAAAGAAAATGCTACCTTAAGCTCATGAAAGGTGAATCCTCCAGCAGCTACCAGCAGACTGCCCCCAGATGCAGTGTATCCATCAAGTTTACCTCGGTTTGCTTTGTTTATCCTGCCCCACACATCATCTGATGGTTGGTATTTTAAAAAAAGAGGTGGAAAATGAGGAAATCCTTTTCACTGATTTTGAATCACAAACGCCTGAAACAGGCATAAAATGTAAGGTGCTTTATTGCATTTCTCAGCAGTCCCTAAAAGCAATGATGATGCTAATGCCAAATAGCTCTGCAACCAGCAGGAACATTGTAAAGTCAGTGAATTAAATCACTTGGGCATTACTTATGCTTGTATTACCGAAGCCTTTATCTCTTTGCAAGCATTCATTACCACAGTGATTCAAAAATAAAACCAACTTCACAGCTTTCTTTTTAATTTAAAAGAGATTAAATAACTATCTGTTTGAGGAACATGCCCTAGCTCTGTAGCCATTTGTGCATACAAAACCAATTTAAAAGCAATAGGGCAAGCTGGCAGTAGTACAACATAATAGCTCCTCATTTTGTAATACTACCCAGAAGTCTTGCTCAAGCAAGCTAAGCATTTTTCAGTGATTTTCAGGCATCTGGGTTTACCTAAATTATGGGAAATTTTGATTTAATATCTGCAGTAGAGACTGCAAACAAGATGGAATAGTTTGTGGAGCATGATAGCTCTATCCTGAGCCAATTCTTTTGACATTTCTACAGTTCCAGTGTGGACCTGACAAATTAATACCCGAGGCAGGTTGTAACTTCGAAGTTAAATGTGCAATTCTTCCAGTTGAATGTAAAATGTTCTCATGACATGAAATTCCCATGAGGCAGCAATTCATTTACAAGCCTACAAGATAGAAGGTTTAGCATCAGTCATGTAAATGGCATTTTGATCTTTTCCCATCCTGAACAGAAATATTTGTAGGGCCTCCTGGAAATCAGCAATATGGCCAACCTCAAATGCTTTCCTTTTTTATAATTTGGATATCCGATTCTGCTACATGATTAGGAATTCCCTAGTGACAATTTTCCCAGTGTTTATGAAGAGAACAAATCCTTCTTTTAGAGGGTGTGTAGGATAAATAAAATGAATGTCAGTTGTAGGAAGAGGACTGCATGTGAATGCAGTGTGAAAGCAATAGAGCTCAACCCCAGCTGTTCTATCCTGCATGCGATGTCAAGTTTGCACAGTTACAGAAAACAACAGAAAAACCCAACAAACACAGACATCTCTCAGCAATTTCTCCAAAAGAGAGCAGGTCCCAGAAAAAAAGCCAATGATTGAGACAGATTTTGTAACAGGAATTTTTGGTACAATTGTGAGGCTAACCACTCATTATTTTTACAACAGTAGTGAAGGCTTGTATACACCCTGCATATCATTATAAATATATGCACATAATGCATGTATATATAATGCATACATATATTTATGCATATATCAATTTATGAAACCATGAGCTGAGAGATAACCCATCCAGCCATTAGAGTTGCACACACAGTATCCTAACCCAAGAAGTCTGTCATTCATTCTGCTGAAGAATAGCCCAAAATGTTTTCTTCAAAGAAAGGGTTGGAGACAAATTCTACTAAGTGAGATTTTTTGCTTCATTGGGAGCCAGAACTATCTTATTCTCCATCATTATTTTCATGGCAACATTTCTAAGCATATATTTCTGATGCTTTTGCATTTGCGAAATTTAGGAATTCAGTAAAAGTGAACTGTTATGCTGTTCTGCATATGTTGTTGCTCTCTTCTAAAATAATCCATTACACCTATATATCTTTTTACAGTATGAAGTAGAATTATGAGCCACTGAAATGAAAGGAAAATTCTCAATAAATACAGATTTTCTCTGATTGTGCTAAAAAACAATGCACAATGTATCTCAGTGAATAACAGAATCAGATGTAAGGAATAAGTTAAAATGAAGCAAAAACCTTCTATTTCCTTTTGTCAACAACAGTTTAGTTTTGCAAATAAGCTTGGGAGTAATAGAATTTAATTCAAGTTACCAGAGAATCATACAGATAAATTCTGACATACATATATACGTGCCTTATGAATGACACCATGATCTATTTTATTTATTAATTAGCTGTTTTATTTATTACCTAGCTGTTCTAATTTTGAAGTGACAAGGAAAAGCAACCCATTTGGTTCAAGTTTTGGTTCACAAACTGCATGTGCATCACAACTCCATAGCCAGATTTGTTCTTCACTCAAGCGGTGTTTAGCATTGAGAACTTCCAGTGAAAATCCTGGCTTTTGGCATCAGAGCTTGCCCCAGTCTGTCAAGAAATAAGTGGACAAGGAAACCTGCACATCAGCAACCATGTTCAACAGTAATGCCAGATGTGAAGCTCTTGTTAACACTGGGTGAGATTCTGGCCCTGAGGAAATCGATGACCCCAGACAGGCCCAGCCCCCTGAGACTTGCTGTAAGACAAGGATGGTGCTAAATGTGTTAGCACTGACGTGCAGCTGAGGAACAGAAAGCCTCAGAACAGACAAAGCCCCAGTACAAACAAAGCAGAGACAGGCTAGTAAGCTGCATTTTAAAATATATTTGAATCAATTGCTATCAAATAATATGTCAGCTCATATTCTATTGCCAGTTATGTTAAGGCATTGTCCTGAAAATGGTTGGCTGGATATAATAAATCATAGTGGCCCTAAATTTCTGCTTTATTATGCCAGGATGAGTCTTATAGAATAATCTTAGGGCAATCTCTCCTTTTGCATTTAGTGTTATTTTTTGGAGTTATTTTGTCTATTTCATATTTATGAAGCAGGAGAAAGTAATGGAGCAGATGGTCATGGCAGAACACTGATTTCAAATAGGAAAGCATGAGTCAACCTGTATCAAAACGCAGACAGAATAGATTAGCAAAGAACATTGACCCTCTGATCAGGAATTCAAAACTCATGTAAAAGGGAAGCCTGTGAATCCTCGTGGGCATTTCAGACAAACTGAGAACAGGTGAAGTTGCCACCAGGAGTCCAGTAGCAGCACTACCCAGAGGGAAGGAAGAAAATATTTTTCTAATGCTGGGGAGACGCTGCAGCATCTCCCTTGTGCCATTTCTATCACCCACAAAGAAGTGTCCACATAAGCCATGTCATTTTGTAAGAACATGTATTGCAGCATCTGAAAGGTTGAATGCAGTTAATATTTTATTCAAATTCACAAATCCATGTTTTTTCCTTTCAAAAGTAATATATCAGTGCAGATAAAGGCT
Organism: Cettia cetti; assembly: GCA_013401135.1. Lineage (NCBI taxonomy): Eukaryota > Metazoa > Chordata > Aves > Passeriformes > Sylviidae > Cettia > Cettia cetti. Next base: position 35,984 of record VZUI01039393.1, read on the forward strand.
GCAACATGAGGAAGAGTCTAGAATGGATCCATGAGAGTTCCTTACCTTTCAGAGGTGTTTCTTTGTATGTGACAAGCCAAAGAAATTCAGAAGTAATGATTACAAGCCACATTTCCTATATCATTCCTTCTGTAAAGATCTTTTAATAATGTCTGGATCTTGAAACCTGCACGAATTTTATTGGGACCTACAGGTTAATTATATATTCAGGTATCTGCATACTACAGTATCACTGCCAAAGATATTGGGCCATGCCAGAAACTCTGTGGAAAATACTTTACGATAAAGCAGCTAAATATTACTGGAAAGTAGATTTAAAAAATCAAGCCACTGTGTTCAACTTTGTGCATGTATTCATCAAGTTTAAAGCAGAAAGGACCATCAGATTTTCCTGTCTCATGGCCTGCTGAACACCTGTTAACCCAGTGTTCTGACAATTACTAATGTCTGACTTGAATTTAATTAGATTCTATCCTGCTGCTGATTATCTCTTCTTTATTTGAAGGAAAAGTGTGACTATAAGTACCTGACCTTCAAAAGCAACTCATTCTAGTTGTTCATTTAATAACATCTAATATTCATCTAAAGTTTCTCTAGCATGCCTCATTTAAATTTCCCCAGCTTCAGCTTCCAGGCACTGCTTCTTCTTAAGGATTTTCCACAAGGTTAAAGAATCTGCAATATGCATTTCTTCCTTCTTGTGGCAGATATTTGTGGATGGTATTCAGGTCACCTCTTCTCAGTGAACGAACTGAATTATTGCTTCTATAATTCAAAAACTTTTTTAAAATATACATTCTTCTTGAGCATTACTGTTTTCCAAGATTTAGTCTATTTTTCTGGGTTGGGGTCTACATTCATAGTCCCTAGACGTATTTTGTGTTTAACTCTATCTGAATACACTTTGCTTCAACTTTCCCAGCCTATCTTTGCTCATTGTCGTTTGCAAATTTTATTCACCGTGATTTTTCCAGTTCATTGATGTGAATATTCAGTACTGGGCAGGATGGTTGCAATTCCCTGAAAGAACTACATAAAATCCTGCTTTAGTCCCAAGTGAGAAGTTAACACTACACTATCAAAAAATCTCATGCTGGTTGGTTTTATTAGACAAGTCTAAACAAATAGCAGTCAACGGGAACAGTATGTCCAATGTCTCAGCAAATCTTGTTACATCCCTGTAGCTACTTTTACCAACAATATTTTAAATTCACACAGTGAAGCAAATGTTTTATTTTAATTTTTAAAATAAATATTTCTCCCTTTATTTTTGTTTTTCTCAGATGTGAAATAGTAAATACTCATGTGCATGTACCTCAACTCACAATATGACCATTTACTCACATATTCTGAAAATTTCAGTTCTGCCCACAAATAGTAAAAGACTGATGTTAAAAACATCTTTTAAAATAAACAGGAAAACCTCATAAACCTTCAAATTTGAATGACAATATAATAAATTCCTAAGCTGTTCAAATAAGAAAACCTTTTGAAGATAATATTTGTTTAACAAAGTCAAGCAGTATCACCTACTTTACAATGCATAAAAAGTAAATTAATCAGTGTAAGGATTTTTACTATGTTTGCAATGTACAAATAAGGTAGACCAAATAGCTGTTTATGAAGTCAAGTATTACTCTCTCTAACCAGAAATTTTTGAATGTTTTTCTCCTCTGCATTAAAATTTCAGCTTTTAAAGTTCAATTTAAGAAGGAGATGAAGAGCCATTCATTTTGAGATTAGACAGAGAATGATTTTATATGTGAACACAAGTCCATGCCTCCTAACTTGGAAGGTTTCATTGGGTGCCTCACTAGGCTGTTGTTGGAGTTTTGGGGTTTGTTTCGGCATTTGTTTCTTTATTTTGCAAAATTTCTTATTCTGAAAACTACTAATAAAATGTGGGTGGAGAACAAGACCCTGTTTGTCCAGTTCCCACAGAAAAACTGCAGGGATTAAGGGACATCTGTGTAAGGAAATGTCCTGTCTCCTGAGGTTCTTTAAAACTGACACCCACTTAAATTGTCTTTAGGCTGCCTGAGAGCAAATAAACATTAAAACTTCTGGGTTTTTTTCTCTGTAAATAAAGGAACTTCCATAGATACTTAGGTTGAAACACTGCCTATTCATTTTGTAAAGCTCTTTTACAACCCACTGTGGACAATAATGATGTAATTATGGCTGCATTTTCTGCATGATAAACTAGCAGTTTCTTTGATTAGAAAAATTTTTGGGGACAAATATTAAGTATATAATGGATGAGTCAGGTCAGATAGGCAATAATGGACCAGAACTTCTGTAGTTCCGAACCAAAACATATCTGAAGACAGTGTTTCGTGCATGTGCAAAATATGTTTAAAACCTGGCTTTCTTATTTTCCTTTAATAAGATAAAACCACAGCAGATGTTAGTTTGGGTTGAAAATTGTTTTCCTGTTTTGTGCATTTTAGAGTTTATTCCAGTTTTCTACTAATGTAAGTCAGTCATACCAAGTGGTACCTCTGTGAAGTCTGTTTTTAATCCAACTCATTTGGATGGATGGAAATGTATCCAATCTATAGATGTATAGATGACTTATTGCAGTGTGAGAACTTTCCCAAATAATTAAACTCACAGAAGTATGGAAAGAAATCGAATCACTTTTCAGGTCCATGTAGGGAGCTTAGCTGTCTCTACATTCTTCAGTCTTCAGTCAAGGATTTGTTGGACATACAATCATTACTATCATGTGATTGTAGCCCACAGTAAAGCCTTCAGGGCAGGAAAGTTGGAAATATAATCAGACCCTGATAGTGTGGGGAAACGTTTAAGTAAAGCATCATAAGTTTCATATTTGGGGAAAATATTCAACTAGTCTGTAATAACAGGGGGACCAGGGGAACTTAAGAAAGAAGTGACCCAGAATTGGAACTGAGGTAACTGTGTTAAAGGAAACAGAACAGCAGGCCCATAGCCACCTAAAGTGGAAAGGGGCAACTCAAATGTAGGATATTTTATTCAGGGTCCAGTATCTGTGGCATGAAAAACCCAGCACAGGCTTGTCTGGAGAGCCTGGCAGAACAGACATTAGCCTGCTGTGAGGAGGGTGCAGGGTCCTGGGCAATGTCTCCACCCAGTCAGAAGTGACAGTGAACCTGTGGCACCCCTGTGATGACAGAGCCTTATTTTGATGATGCTGGAAGAAACAGAATAAAGTGTCTGGCCAAAGGCAGCTGGGGCAGGAGAGCCACAGCTCCCATCCAGGAAAGTCCCTGATATCACTGTGATGGAATCAGCAAAATGTTATTGCTGGAAAAGTTTCTGTGCAAGTACATGTGAACAGAGATACTCTCTGTATTTTGGGGTTATTTTACTTTCAAATTAGAAGAGTAATCAACATGTGTAGGAAGAATAATCATCTGAGCTGATTTTATTTAGATATTGTTAGCAGCCCACTTTTGTGAATTCCCAGGTCACTATTACACACAAGTAACCACAGAATCCAAAAGGTAGTGCATGTAAACATTTGGAAGGGCAGTTATTTTACTTCCAATTCCCTTTTTTGCTCCTGAACCATAATAACAAAGATGATAATGGTATAATCCAACTGTTTTTAAAAACACTTTCACAGACATTTTGATGATGTGTTTAAGAGAAACTGGCATTTACACATGCATTTTTGTAAATGAAAATCATACCAACTTCAATGTTAAGGAAAATATGCTATCCTGTATCTTGGGATTTGCATGTGTCCTGGGAAGTGCCCCTAGATCTGTTCTGCTGTAAAAAAAAAAAATCTGGCCTGATCTGAAGCTACATTTGATAGTTATGTTTCCCGTTTGAGATAGAAACAGATGACTTTCCTACCATACATATTTGTGAGTTCATGAACTGTGAGAGGAAGTTTTCATATTGTGAACATCTGGGCTTTTTTCCCATTTAGCTGCACAATTACAGCTGGTAAAGACATGAATTGAGATGTTAGTAATTTCTGAAATAAAAATAGATAGAGTCTATGTTTTTAGATTTTGTCTCTAAGGCCTCTAAGGCATTTTATTCCACTACATTTTATTACGTTATTTTATTACATTAGCTTACCTAATCACAGGATTCTTATTTAAGAAAATATTTTAAAAGAGTACAAGGAAAAGCACAATCTATTTTTTCTTATTAAGTAAAATGCCTTTTTAAAGGACCATCTTCCAAAGACAATTAATTTTTGGACTCTTCAGTCATTGACTAGTCACAGATAAAATATATGAATCCAAACAGTTGAAAAACTGTTCTTAATGCTTCTTAATCTTTCTACAGGAAGCCCTGATTTCTGGAAGTCATTTCATGGAATGTTGCAAGAGTTCAAGTGTGGCCCATGCTCTCTCTCCAATAGATTTAGTACTAAGCAGTACAATAACATAGAAGAAAAAAACCCTAAGAAATACTTCTTGTGAACAATTTTACTTGAGAGCTGATTTCAACACAGGAAATAGAAGAAGTTTAGGCATTCTTATGAGGAAATAGTGGCATTGGGCAAGTTTATCCAGTGAAGACATATATGGAAACCATGCTTTCCAGCCCATCAACCTCTGCTGCATTAATGCTTCCCTGTCTGGGAGATCTGGGGATCTCCCAAGTGAAATGAGTATGAGCCAGGAGTGGGATCAAGGACAATGACATTAGTTTCTCTGTGACTACTTCACAATTAATAGTTTTCCAAGGCCTATATTCTATGTTGCATTTCACCTTCAATAATCCTTTAATTCAATCTAGTGAATAAGCAAACCAATTTCAGGTGATTACAGGTGACCTAGGTGTTTCTTTTTTCAGTAGACGTCTCACCACCAGGAACTCAATTGGCATGAGTGTTTTTACAAATTTTTACAATGATCAGTCAGCTCTCCAGTCCACATCAACATCTTCAAGTATCCCCTAAGACAGCTCTTGAGGTGCCATGACAGCAAGCACTGGCAATATTCCTCTAAACACAATTTGACAAGAAGATATCATACGCCAGTAACTACAGTCAATCTCAGTCTTTGGACAAGATGAGACAATGAAGAAAATAACGGCTTCTTGAAAACAGACCTCATGAAGAGAGATGATGCTGAACTGTGAAGGAAATACTCAAAGGCTTTTTTGCAGACATGGTGCATGGTACACTTGTATGGCTAAGTGGTTAATACACCATTGTAAAAGTCATCCAAGTAAGATGTTCTGCTGTATCAGACTGGTAGTGGAATGTGTCCCTCCCTGGCAGATGGTAGCTTCATCCTGCATATGGGTGTTCTCTCATTTCATGGAAAATAGCAACACATCTGGCCATAAAACTGAGTCTTTAGAAAGCCCTGGTAGAGAGCAGAGTATGGTCTCATAACCACTTGTCTTCCAGTAACCCCTTCCCAGTATCTCCACCTCCTTTTCCCATCTGTAAAAATTAGGAAGAGATTTAAGGGTGGCAGAAGAAATCCTTATCATATGGCAAAAGTTCACCTACGCAGAAGACAGAGATTTGCTGGAATAATCTCAGACTAAAGAAGAAATCTGCATGAAAAAGAACAGCCACTGCAGACAATCCTGCTCTGTGACCTATCTTTTCTCATACAAGTGCAGTAGGACAGATCTGTGTTATTTAAAAGGGAAAAAACCACAAAGAAACTAAAAACTCACAAGTATTAATTTTTTTCCCTTAGAGACAGAATTAAAAAAAATTACCAGCATGTGATAGATGGTATGTAACTTACTACTTGCTCTGACTTTCCTATTTAGTGCGGTGGCAAGCATTCGTGTTAAGCATCTGTTTTGCAAATTCACCTCATAGGAAAAAATGGACATAGAAATGTTTTTCTGTAACATTTTCCTGTAAGTGTATTAAATGTTATTTCTATTTACAAAATGTCTGAGTGAGACACAGTGTATGAGGAGTCATCGCAGGAGTTCAATGAGAACTTGGACCAAGAGGAGAACATGGCAAACATTTCTATCAACTAGAAAGGATCAACTGTCCTCCCTCCTCCTGATCTTTCTCATTCTGCCCTTCCTACCCCACTTCCTACTCTCCTACTGTTCTCTTGTTTTGAGTTCCAACATACACATCTTGTTTAACAATTCCTCCCTCTCCTGGAGACAGGAATTGTTACTTAGAAATTGGAATGGATAGGAATTGAAACTTAGATCACCATCCTCAAATATCTTCTCTTGAAATACACTTTTTTGTGAGATGCTTTCAAATGAGAAATCATGAGAAGTTGATCAGCATTAGATAGCAGAATGTATCTGACAATAGGTAATTTTCACGAGTTATCATTTATTATAGATAAGAAAAGAAGAATCGATTGAGTCTTGCTCCACTAGGGAACGATATTTTACTGATTATTTAGTTACCCCCTGTCTGCTTACAGGAAGATAATAATACAACTATTAACTTCTTATGTTGAAAAAATTAAAAGTCATTCATATGTACATTTCCAAACCAACACACATCATCATTCTTAGGTTCTTGATATTGACACCTCTTCTCAAACTTGTGAAACAAGTCTCCTTTTGAGAAGATTTTTTTCTTTTCTATTTCAGCAAAAGTAAGCTACTTCTGTCCTCCCTGCTCTGGCGAAAAATAAGTACATGTAACCTATTTCTTTAGCTGAGATATGAAACAGTACAGAAGATAGGGGAGCTGCTGGTGTCCTATTTATAAGAATAAAGATTCATTAGAAAAATTCAGTTTTTGGAAAGATGTGGATGTATTTAAATGCTGCTATTTTTCTGTACAGTGTTGTCAGCTAATAGAAGGGAGAAGCTGGGTGGTGTTGATGCACTATAGGAAATACTGGGGAAGAAAAGGACAGAAAACTGATGTTACTGTAGCTGTGATTAAGTGAGAAGAAAATATGCAAAACCATGTATTGGTGTTTCCTCTGATACATCTGCCTCTATGGCTCCTAAGACTGGAGCATCTGCACAAACTCTCCTGCTTTTACTATGAAGATTGCAACAGCTGCTGTGAGAATTACTTTATTTTCCTGTAGTGCAAATTATTATTCAGCCCAGTATTTCTACCAAGTATTACAGAAGATTTGAATGCCTACACAGATTAAACCGATAGCATTTTTCTGCATATTTATCAGCACAGTGTACAATGGTAAAATGAGCTTCTTTCTGAACAGCAACTCTGGTGTTGCAACTCAAAGCCTAATAAAGAAAACTCAAGCAAACATTTCCTGAGGTTTTGAGAAAGTCCTTCTGTCTTTTCTAAAGTTGAACTGTGCCTTTCCTTTAGCCTTTACCACACTCTTGATGAAGACTGAGACCCTGGATTTGCAGAGGTACCACTGGATGCTGTGGGTGAGCCCCAAGCTCCCTAACAGTTCTGCAGAGCACTGCTTGGACAGGGTATATCACATATCACATATATGACCCAAAGGAAAACACACAGAATTTGAACATGAACCTGGCTTAGATTTCCATGTTGATGTGATCACTTTTGGGTGCAAAATGGCTTCAGTGGGCCAGCTCCTGAAATCCTGCTAAGAGTACAACTAGAGCCTTTAGTTTATTCATTTCTTTGAACAAGATAGATTTCTTGAAGGCAAATCAAACCATATCCTCTTTTCCAAAGTGTGTAAGTTTTAGTGAATCTAGGATGTACTATGAACAATTCTAACTGGGAAGCTAAAGGAACCCCAACAACCATCTCCAGCTCAATCAGACAGGAGGCACAGTGGCAGCTTCAGGGCCACCAACAGAAATGCCTCAGAACCTGTGGAGAAACCAGTTGCATCTATATACAGGAGAAATCTTTGCCATTTTTGACCCTGAAACTTTTCTGTGCTTGGAGAGGAATCTGAACTGGCACCAGTACCCTTGCAGCATCCCTCTTTTAAAAAACTTATGTTGTTAAAAGGTATCTCAAGTTCAGGACCAGAAAATAAATGAGTAAATGGATCAGTGACTGAAAAATGAAATTGGTTTTTGGAGTAGCCGCTCTCATTTTCTCAGTGACTAACTAAATAAAAGGCACTGAACATGACAGACTCCTCTAAAACTACAAAATAGCATATAGAGCATGCAAAGGTTCCAGGAAGTATTTGGTCATGCTCTGATTCCATCTAAAAGAGCCCAGACTGGTAAGAATGTGACTCCATGATTAGTGGAAAATTTTATCATTATTTGGTTATAATTTTCATTTACTTATTAGGTTTTGGGGTTATTTCTTTATGGCTGTGAATGTCTTACAATATGAGGATGATTCTTAGATTCTTGAAAAGAGCTCTGGTGAAAGTAAGAGTTTGCTCCAGATTTCAGAACGGAAAACCACCTATACTTTGAATATGTATAATGTTAATTCTTTTCTTTGAGTTTGCTTTAATTTTGGATGTTAAAAATTCAAATTCATAATTTTCCACCATACGCTGGCCAATAGATTTCTACAGCTGCCTAGTGGGAAACTGAAATCAAAACAATTTTTCATCTCCATTTGTTTAAATGTCACTTCCCCCCACTATACTCTGATAACTCATGCTCTCATATGTCTATCAAGAGGTCTCAGATTATGAAGAAGGCCCATATCCTAAGAATGTTTGACCTCCATCCCATCTTTGTGGTTTCTATTGGACAAATTTCTAGAGCTGGATGTGTAAGATTTTTACTTTTTTTACCTCAGCAGAAGTGGACATTGCAACAGTGTGATATCGTCCATCAAAATATAAAATTTTTTCCTGAAACAGACTCCAAAGAATAGCTCAAATCCGTTACCAGTTTAAAATTCTGATATCCACCCAACACCTCTTTTAGAAGAAATAAGAATGTCCTTTTAATTTTATGAACTGGACCTGCACATCTGTTCCAGTTTATATTCCTTTCATTAGCATTTTTTCAGGTTTCTTCAAAATAATTTGTCCATTTGTATTTGCTCTATGGATCAGGCACAGTGAATTGGTGCTTAATTTAAAATTTGACAGGCATTGATTTTTAAAAAAATCTTATGTAGGTTATCTTCTATATGACTGAAATTTGTAGCACTGGTGTTCATTTTTCATCACTCAAAACATATTTATCTAGAAGAGTGTTCTAGAATTAAGATAATTAATTTCCCACCAAAATTCCAGAGGTTCATACACTTTTGAAAGTACATATTTCAAAGAATTTCATTTGTGAGGCTTGAAATGGTTCCTTGAGTAACATGGAAAAGATTTTAATCCAGTGAGAAGTAGGAATGCTAAATTTAAATGGGACTGCTTTGGGAGCAAAGGAATACATTTTAATGGTTAGATAAAAGTTCCCCTGAGTTTCACAAAACAAAAATGTACAAACACCCCATCTAACATTTGGCTATATTGTATCTGATATCCTGGATTACTACAGGATGAGAGGCTGAGAAATTATCTCAGGATGTATGGAAATTAAAATTACTCCAAATGCATATGGGAAACATCTCTGAGAGCAGAGAAGTGATTTGCAGGCTGGTGTTACTTCCTGTGGGAAAAGAAAATTCTTTCTACAGGAATTGATTTCGTCCTGTGTATTTCCAAAATTTATTTCCAAAGTTTTATACATGGCTGGGTAAGTTTTTCAGTGTCTGCTGATTCTACATTTGGCTTTCATAGTGATTATAGCATTTCTGTTAGCTAATTCTCTTTCTTCAGTGAAACTGTTTGGACTGGTTTGCATTTATTATGAAAGTTATATTCAAAACATATATAAAATGGCTAGACTTGATGATCTTAGAGGTTTTTTCCAACCCTAATGATTCTATGAATTTTTTCTTCCTTCACTTGCAATGTCTTTGAAATGTTTAACTATGTAGAGTAAAACTGTTTATCTAGCTCAAATCAACAGCAGACCAGAGACTAAATTTATCCTAACAATGTTAGAGCTTATTTCACAAGTACGTACAAACGTGTGCATGGAAACCTGCCAACACTGAGAAATTCAGAAGTGGCTGTTTAATAGTCTCACTGAGCCCAGACAGAACAGTTCACATGTGTGCACAAGCTGGGCACCACCAACCAACAGGAGAGGTGAGCCACAGGCTTGGGTATCAGCTCTCAAGAGAGGAGCATCACATCTCTTCCCTGCAACTCAAAACCTGCAGTGGAGCTGATAAAATCTGAGGGTAGGACTGAGGCTCCGTGAACTCCAGGACAATGTCCTTTGTTCAGGAACAGCAAACACAAAGGCACAGTGTTTGCTTACACTTACACGTGTATATATGTGAACATTTTTGCCAAATGCATAAAGGGCAACAAGATTAAGTGATGCACGTTTTTGATAAAAATATCAAAACCTATTTGAGGGAAGTAGTTAGAAAAACTATCTATCTACTTATGTAGGGACTGCTGAGATTTCTGGAGAGGATGAGCTGACGCATTGTGGCAGGGACTGCTTCCCCACTGCAGCTATCTGAATAAAACCAAAAATTGTCAGCCTCACTTCCTGATAAATTTGACTTTGTATCTCAGTCCCCAAATAGAAAAAGGAAAAGACCATTTGGCTACTGGTCATGCTGTTAATTGCACTATCCATCTGCAAAGATAAAGAACAGGTTCCTTCTTCCCCACCCCTCCTAAATGTTAGTGTGTTCAATAAGAATCTAATAAAGCAAATTCACCCTTTAATTTATTTTACATTGCCAGCACCTGTGAAGTCAGTGACCAGTTTCAAATTCTGACAAAGGGTTTTTTTGCCTCATGTTTGGTACTAAAGAGAAGAATCCCACAGTGTATCTACCTGGAGTTCTCACCCCTGGCGCTCAGGTTTAAGTAATACTTGGTACCTGAAGGAAGAAAAGTGCTTAGAGGTCTTTTCATCTGAACACACTCCCAGTGCTTTTGCCACATGTCAGGAAGTGACACACGGTGCTGAGACTACATCTTTATTGCTTCAGGCAGCCTAGACTGGAGAGCAACTGAATTGTGCCAGCCCCATGGCTCCGTGCTGCATCCCAGCCCCCCTCAGGACACCTCCAGCAGAGGCACAGGCACGCCCAAAGCTTCACTGCATGCAGCAAGGCCAGCAGCACCCTGCCTTGTCAGCTGCCGGCTGCAGCAGCGCCTGCTTGAGCTGACTGCTGCCACGGCAGTCTGCAAAGGGGGGCTGGAAATCACTGTGGACATGGCCTGTCCTTCTCTGCCATGCACAAAGGAGGAAAACTCACCTGGTGGGACTTCAGGCTAACACAATGCAAACAGCTGGGTGGAACCCCGTGAAACATGGGACAGTGTGAAAACACAGCAGTCACCCAGGATATCCTACATTCTGCCATTGCTCAGTGCTGCTCTCAGCTACTCTAGTCCTTTAGCTTTCATCGGAGCACAGAGGAGGAAAAATTCAACCACCTGTGGATATTACAAGCCCACTGAGAGGAGAAAAATTACATGCCTCTGCTTTGTTTTATTTCTTGTGACATGTGCACCACGTTACATCTGCGTGTGTCAAAATGTATTATGTCACGTGGTGCTCTGTAACCTGGTGGCACTGAAAGAGTGTGTCAGGTTGCAGAAGTAGCTTACTCAAGCCAGACTTAAAATGAGCAAGAGAGAAAAATTCAATAACAGTTTCCAAGTCAGGGGACCCAGCAGAATTTGCACTTTTGTCTATCAAATCGTGCCAGCTGGGACTTCCCTGCTCACAGAAATGCATCCTGAGCAAAACCACCAACTATTTTGCTTCAGTTGTATCTAATGCTGAACTTTATTAAGCAAGGGAAAAGAAAAACAATCAGTCAGAACTAATACTTTGTTAATTCAAAACATTTGTCATATTTGAGACTTTCAACTGCAAACTGTTCATTTGGCTGCCTCACACTTGCATAAATTCATGTTTCTGCAGAGGCAGTTATTCTTTCATGCTTCATATTCTTTCATTCTGCTAAAATAATGTTGAATTGATACCACTGAATATATAGTTTTAAAATGCTAACTTTTAATTTAATTTACTTTATTTTTTTTTATTTTAAAACTTTAATTTAAGCAAGAATGGCATTTGTTTTTCCATTCAGCATTTTGTAAAAGAAAAAGAATCCTAGAAATATCCAGACGATCCAGTTAACCACAAAAGCTCATATCTCACTGAAATGACTGGATACAGGAAGATGCAAAACTGTTGCAAATGGCTGAATTTAATGACGGAAGTAAAGAGCAATATATTATGGCTGAGTTGTATTTGCGACTGTTGAGTGGTAAAAACGCATCCTTCTTCTGAAAGAAAGCCCAATCTATCTTTTATATCATGTATACACTAGAAATGGGAAGTAACTCTTAAAATACACCATAGATTTTTCTTTCTTCACTCACATCTTTATTTTGCTAAGCTTCAAGCAGCAGTTTTTGCTTGCAAAGACTCTCTGGAGTGGTTACACTGGAAGCTTTGCAATCTCCTGCATACAATTAGTTCAGCCAAAGCCCTGTGGACTTCCCACTTGGTGTAAGAATAAGACACTCTGGTGCCACAGAAAGAACTTTATAGCTCTGTAATAAAACTCCTGAAGTGATAATGAGAGCATCCAGGACAGTTGCTAATTTAGGAGAAGCAGGGATTGTTTGCGGGCAGAGCCGGTATAATTTGTTAGACCAACCAAAAAAAGAAAGTGAGAACGCATCTGTGTTCAAGCATAGAAACATGAGGTTAAACTGAACCAAAGAAGGGTTCACCTCCTGCAATTTTTCCTATTTTCATACAATTTTAACTTTCAGGTATTCTAATAAGATGATAAACTTAAAAAAAAAACCAAGGTAAAATACATCAATGATCTGAAAAACATTTAAAAATGAGCTGATTAAGTTTCCTTCTCAGCCAGGCTCTCTTCAGCTCTGCCAGCAGGCACATTAGGAAAAGGCTCCACTTTTTCAAATTGTGGGTGAAATAGACTCTTTAATTCTGTAGCAGAAGAGACTTTTGTCGTTCTTGGTGTGGGAATGAAAGAGGTGTTCCTTTCAGTCCAAAATAAATGCTCTCTCTCACTTGCAGTTAAACATCAAGAGATTTTCCATGAAAGATGATTTTTTTCTGTCTTCATGCAAGTGAAAATAAGACACATAGTGCAGATCACAAAACATATGTTCTATTGAATTCTAACCATTATTTAATTTTGATAATGTGAAGATATAGAAACAAAGCCATACAAACTCATAAATTTCTTTTAGCCTATTTCCATGAATAGAAAGAAAAGAAAACACAGAAGCAAATGTGGTTCTGTTTCTCCTTTCCTGCACTTAGCGCCAAGAAGTTGCAATACAATAATGAGAGCTTCACGTGTGCTTGTGACAAACAGCCAGCGACAAGTTGTGGTTGAGGAAGTGGTTTCTGTTCTGTACAAGAGCAGGTACAAGGGGTACTTGAGTGGCTGCATGAGTCAGGCACAGAATTTCTGTTATACTAAGAATGAAAAGTCAAAATAAGTTCAGAAGCAAGTGATGAGAGTTACGCCTTTTGCTCTGCAAGGTGTTTACTTGGCCCTAGCCAAGTGAAGAAAGAAAACAAATATGTAGCAATTGCCACCAAAAGTTGCTTTGCTCCCAGAATTTAGACATCCTTAAGTTGCTTGTGTCTCCCTTGTCATTTGTTTTATGAATATCCCAAGCTGTGCAAACACAGAACTTCACACTACGTGAAGAAGTTCACACATATATTTCCCACCATTTAGCCCCAGCATACCAGTATATACATATTAGCTTTCACCAGGATTCAGCCCTGATATTTTACTACTTCAAGATTGTCCCAGTTTGGCTATGCTATGCTTATTTGCACCTCTAGCAGGCCACAGTAAAACCATAATTTGCACCTTTTGAGGGAGAAAATTCAGAGGCAAAAAAGAGAAAGGTGTTACTGTTCAAAAGCTGTCACAACAGAAACTTAATCAGGGAAATACATATAAAAGGGAATGTGGGACAGTATGTGATGACAGCCTCTTGTTTCAATGCCTGTGCACAGCATGAGGCTTCTGCATCACACTACTCCTGAGCAGCTGAGACACACTCCACTTTCCAGGTGTCTGAGCTCGGTAAAGCAATCTCTTCATCATCTCACTTCCTCTGTAATGTGATCGAATCCATCATTCCTTTTGTTAACTTCTTTTGTGTTTGCTTTGCCTCGCGGTAATTTGCTAACTGCAAAGCAAGCAAGTGCTTTAAAAACATACAAGGCTACTGCAAGTTAAGTCATACTTATCAGATGTGCTGGTAATGAATCATGCTGACAGATTGGCTCTGTTTACCTTAAACAAACTGTCAGAAATTTTCAGTACATGAACCAAAGCACGAGAAAGGCTTTCAAAAAGACACACAGATCAGATCATAGCCCAGCACGTCATATTTGCATATTTCATAAAGGTATCACATGTACGTTTGCATGTAATGATCTGAACATGCTGTTTACAAAGATATTTGGTATCTCTACAAGAGAAAGCAATTAAGATTCATGCAGCTAATGGGGCAGGAGTGGATTTTCTCTCGCTGGTTCTGCCCAGTGAGGCTGTCTGGGGGCTGCAGGAGCTGCTGAGCTGCAGATACTGCTGTGGTTCTTTCAGTGCTCTGTCTCTGCTTCACACCAGGCTCCCAATGGTTTTGTGTTGCCCTGTGCTGCACTGCTCCTCCAGATGAACTGTGGGACCATGTGGTAATGAGGAGTATGGGAGTACCTGACAGCACCGTCTGCTGGAGTGACTAAAATGTGTTTGCTTTACATTGCCTGGGAATATCCCCCTCCATAGGGACCTGTATAATACAATCTTGGTTTCCTTTCTTTGCCTTAGCCTCACAATTTTGGTTCAAAGATCTCTTTCCTTCGTAATTTTAGAGACATTTTTAAACTTATTGAAGTGACACATTCTCTTGACATGGTCATATTTCCAAAGCTTTAAACACACACACATAGAGCTATGTTCATGTACAGTTTGTTTTCTGTGTTTACTTACTTGCCATAGCCACCCCTCAGCACATAGCTGCCTATTGTGAAACCAAGGTGACATTCTCAAAAACACCCTTAGACTCCTGTGATTCCATTCCCAGCTCTCTTAAAAGAAACCCTTTCTTTGTCATAAAGGTATTTTAAAATAGTCTATTTCCCCTCTCTGGAGAATTAAGAATAAAATGATACAAACCCCAGTTGAAATTTATGATTGCAAGTTCAATACTGTAAAGTCTGGGGAACTAAATCATTCATAGTAAAAGTTGTATCCACAGCCTTGTCCAATATTTAAACGGAAGTCAAGTGGCACAAGCTGAGGCTAGAGTAGAGTTTTATTTTTTCACTTTTCCTTGGTTTATTTTTTGTGTTTTCTACCTGTGAAAGTAGTCAAAAAGCCTTCCCCTGAGGCTGTGAGGCATCATGACTGACTTTCCTGAGCAGGCAACATGCCCCAGATGCTCCAGATCTGCACTTACACAAAAGGGCTGGAAAGCATTTAAAGTATGAGCAAGGTTTCTCACTGGAAATAACTACCACTACAGTTGAGTATGGGGAATGTCCTGATGAGAAAGGGAACACTAGTTACAGCTTATTTATGTGCACAGGAAATCATATATGATTGACTTGGGAACCCAGCAACATTGTTGGGATAGGCTGACTTATATGAAAAAGGCTTTTCAGGGCTGTGTTCTGCTCTAAAAGCAGGCTTAGAGCTGCAGTGCCTGTCCTGTCACTAAGTCTGCCTGTTCCCCAGAAAACCACAGCTTGTTTGCATCCAGTACCACTGAACATGGCAAATAAGGCACTCTGAAGGGTTCTGTGGTTAGAATCAGAGCAAGTGGATGTGATACTAATGCCTGTTTTGTGATTAGGATACAGGAGAGGTTTGCAAATTTGCATCTCTCCACACTAGAAAATAATTAAGTAAAAATTATTCCCTCAAGCTATTTTACTGCTGGTGAAAATTTGATTTGTTTATGGGTGGGACAGTAAATTCTTGACTTTGTAGGCAACTGGGTAACAGCTCTTTCCTACTAGGTGCTCCTGACTTCTTACCCAGTGTGTAGTGCTACAACCATCAGTATGTTTGTGAAAGGGACTGAGAAGACTGTGCTATGACTTTCTGTGTTTGACTTTCATTGTGGTAGCTCTGTTTTGATCTTGGTTTTGTGATTTTCAGCCACCAGCACCATAAGCCAATAGCTGCAGAGTGAGGGAGGAAATGGTGAGTTGTTCTAGCCAAAATACCTGCAGTACTGTGGCTGCTAGCCACTTCCTTTCCCAACATTTATCTGTTACTTAGGGGGAGATGAGCCTTTGTACAGGACAAGAAAAGGAAGGTCTAGAGAGATTCTTGTAGGTCATTCAGATCTCCAGAAATCCACCAGAAAGACGGAAATACAGGCAGATGCAAAAACTGCCTGAGAGATATCCTTACATAGATATTACTTTCACTTTGTTTTTAAGGTGTTTAGCAATAACATTTTAGTTTCGTAAATATGGCAGCCAGAAATTTTTCTATTTCTCTACAGCTTTTCACATTCATAAATCTGGAAATAATGTGCCACTTGTCAACTCCAAATGAAAATGCAACCTTCTGTTCCCTCTTGAATGGCATTATCTGTATCTATAGTACAGGCTACAGGAATGGAAAAAATCAAGCTAAGACATTCTTCTTGCTGTATGATACTAGAGCAAACTGCAAATACATTTAAAATATCCCCCCACAGTACTTTACATGTTACATAAAGTCCTGGAAATGAATTGTCCTCAGATGGCTGATATTTTTAAACAAGCTAAAACGAAAGTTTCCAATGGCATTCACATAGTTCTGTGAAACAGACTCTGCTCAGGCTCCAGCTTTGGGCTCAGTGTATAAGTGACTGAATCTGCCAGTCACCAAAGGGCCCTGGGCTCGCTCTTGTCTCCTTGGGTTTGTTGACAGCCTCTTCTCAAGTCTGCAGGACCCAGATTCACCACCTACACAAACAGATGTACACAAAACATTTAAAGTAAAATACCTTCAACTGTGGTTTGGAAATAAACACAGCTTTTTCTTATGAGATGAGAACAAAATTGTGGAGTTTTTTTAACACAGTTACAAGTATCTCTAACGGCTCCTTCTCAATTTTCCTTTTTCTTACTGAAGCCATTTTAATTCAGTTCACTGATAAAACTACTGAAAACCTATCCTTGGGACACCATAAAAGGATATCTGTACATCACCAGAGAAGACACAAGCAGAAGAAAAAGCTTCTCAGCCAAAGGTCTAGTGTGAGATAGATATGCTAGCATCTTCTCTCCTGGATTTATTTATAATACTTAATGTCTAGACATTAAATATTAAAGTTTCAGTGGAAACTTTCAAATCTTGACAGTGTTGTGGGACTCCCAAGCTGCTTATAAAAATGAAAGATCCTGTTAGTTAGCAGTTCCTTTTTCCAGTAATAGACCTGGGTAAGATAAGTTCTGTCTTACCCCTGGTTAATCAGATTTTCTGTCATGTAAGTCACAGGAGATGAAAATATTCTGACTTTTTTTTAGATATGTTACCTAGTTAACTGGAGCTGCTGGTGTTTTAGACAAATTTTCCTGCAAGTAGCTTCAGGTGTCACATGGCAAATTTCTGTTCATTTAGTCATCCTAGAACTGTCTCTTTTTCTGTAAAACCTTAATTCTCCGTCTGTTTATCTCTGCCTCATTTCCCCACTACCACTTTTAAAAAGTAACATTCTGCTTTTTTTCTGTGTTGCTATGACAACATTTACACTTGTCTTTTGAAGGCAAAATATGTGGCTTTCTATCACATTTTTGTCAGTTCTTGTGTTAGAGGGACACACAGGGGAATGAAGGCAATTGCGGATAAAGGTTTAAGCAGCAGACTGCAAATTCATTTATCAACATTCAAGGCATTTAAGTTCGTCTAGCATGGATTTACCTATGTGTTCCCTTAAGACAGATTTATTTGTTTAATCTTCTGAACCTTCTTCAGTACAACAAAAAAAGTGAAGGAGAAATGGTGACAACTTCAGATCTGCCTCTCTCCTACCTCCTCTCATGCAGGCAGAAGGAACAGCAACAACATTCACAACAGCCTTTATTTCTAGACCTTTTCAACTATTTAAGAGATGGAGAGCAGCTAAAAGCAATCAAAGGTTCAAAAACAGGTGCAAGTTACTTTCTAAATCAGAAGGCAGAGACAAAGAGAAAAAGCCCTTTCATTTACCCTGTAGTTTCTCAGAAGGCCTTTGAAAATGCACATTGCACTGCAAAATATAGGAACTAATGCTTGCCCCTGATAAGAGCGACGGTTGATTCCATGGGCAGAGAGGGTGTTGGGCTCTCTCAAGAGAATCCTTGCTGCCTTGCCACTGACTTTCCATATTGTGAACAGACTGACTGAACTCTGCCTCTTCACAGGCCTAGGAACTTGCTGGCAGCTAATCTACAGAAGTAAAGAAAAAATCTCCTCCAAAGATGGAGGTTTTGAAACAATTAGGTTTTTATTGGAAATGCCAGGAGCTAAATAAAACCTCCCTTCACAAAACAACTGGGTGTCCTATTGCAGCCACAGGATCTTACTTAGCCAAATAAGCCTTACAGGCTTCAGCACTCTGTGTTTGGAACATAGAAACAGATGGAGACATCACATTCCCTTCAAGCAATAGAGTCGAGCTGGCTTAGCTGATGCTTATTTCAGATCTCTTTAGAAGATATGCAGCAGATATATCTCTACATTTCTGGCACTGTTACCAAACTGAACTGCCTCGCCTTACAGGGTGTGGGAGCACGGTCCTTTGTTTTAACAGAACATATTACTGAAACATACTAGCTGAAGAAACCTTGTTCTTGCTGGGCATGGGAAAATACCAAACACTGAAGAGCCTACAAGATGCTAAACCATGTTAACAGACTATAGAAGTAACATATTTACAAATAAAATGTGTTTCATTTATGGAGGTTATTAGTATGTTCTCTAGGTTATAATGTTCTTCAGTTTATAACAGTGCCAGCTCAGTGGTTTTAGAAAACTCACTGCAGTCAGAACTAAGTACCATAAGAAGCCTGAAACTCCAGTATTAATCTAGGCTGTCTGAGCATATCATGAATTCTGGGGGAACAACAAGGGCCTCTCTTTCTCCAGTACTGAACCCTGGATTGTTGACTGATTTCCTGTCATGCTCGCACAGAGATATCCCTCAACAAAATGCAATCTACACAGGCTTTTGAAAGCAGTTAATAAACTGAATGTTATCAATGTAGAACAAACATGATTTAGCATGCTCAGAGGCCAAATCAAGTTTGCACAACGCTGGTGACAGTTCCACATTTGGCAGAAAGGCTGGATACTGGCAATGTCTCTTCAGCACCCATCTCCAACTGCGGCAAAGCAACTTAGCAAAATAAGAAACAGGAGGTGACTGACTGCAGCTGTCATGCAGAGAACCTGATGATCTCCATCCCCAAAGGCTGAGGTCTAAGTTGCATCTCCATTTCTAGGTTCCATTTTTATTGCCCTGTGTCATTGTGTCAGTGACACCATCTATTCTCTGGATTTGATTAGTGGTGTCCAAATTGTAACCACTCTCAGCTTCTTAATGTTTGGGGGTTTTGATTTGAAGATATATATGTTAGAACTGAATCCTGCCACCATGAAGAGCAATGATCTGAAGAACTCAGCTTTTCTACAAATTTGCAGGACCTGAGAGGTACAAAGCCATTACTGAAAGAGGCGAGTTTTGGCACACAGCATTAGCATGTACTACATTAGTGATGGGAAGAGTCGTTCCTGTGTAACATGAGAACTCAAGGGAAAAGACAGCTGGAGTAGGAGCCTCTCAGTTTCCAGACCTTTAGACTTTCAGAGGGCCATTGTCTCACAGGGTCATTTCTGTCCCCACTGGAGAGCAGAGGGCAGCTCTGGGTGGGATGTGCTATGGTGTGGTCCCAGGCACACAGGCAGAGGGAAAACCCTGGTGTCCACACAGGAGCGGAGACCAGGTGCAGCACGATCTTACTGCACCTCACTCCTGCTCCCTCTTTTCCAACAGCTTTTTATGCCTCTGCACAGATTGACTGTGGCACATCTATATCCAGCAGTACTCCTCTACAGTGAGGAATTCATGTTGTGAATTTATGGCTGGATTATGTCCCTCTTTAAGTTACCTCATAGGACAAAGCAGCTGTAACACATGGTCCTCACAGCACTCCTCCACTGGAAGTAGGTTTGAGTAATGGGCAGTAGTCCAAGCCTCTGTTATGTGTTATCACAACAAACCCCTCCTATGTGGTAAGAAAATTTAGACAACACCCTTTTCCCTGAGGTAAGCACTTTTAAAGCTCATATATCTGCTGAGCGGTTTAAGAAAAATAGGAAATGAAGTACGCCTTTCTTCTGAAAGGGTATTTTTGAAGTCTAAGTTGTATATATTTTGGTTATATCATTCTGGTTTAAAACTCCATTTTAAAAACTCCACAAAATAAATATAAAACAACCACTTGGGTTTTTTTCTTCCCCCAAGTCCTTGGTGATATTACTTCATTTATGCAAATAAGGCCATATTTATTAATCCACGGTGCAGCCTCTCAGCTCATATTTTCTGTCCCAAGAGATCAGCCTTGGAATTTTAAGTTTCCTAAATCAAATAATAGTAAATAAAATACCTCACACTAGAGACAGTTCATGCTAAGTTCCCAAATCAGAAATGCTAGCTGCCCTGTGGCCACATAGCACTGTGTATATTCCCAGAGGACTAAGAGATCTGTACCTGTAGATTCTACCAGGCACATATAAGGTATTGCTTTTGTTCTGCTTGTGCAAAATATCAGTCTGGAGACACACACATGGATGTAGAGGTTACAGTGGGTGAATGCCTAACCCATTTAGGGTGTGTTGGTTGCTGTTCTGTTTTTATCAAGAATTTGGTTGCTTTGTTTTGATTTTAAAACCCAAACAATGAAACTTCACTCATCAACCATGGAGAACAGTTCACAACCTGACATTTTCATTATAAGAGCTCTCTTGATTTTCAGTCTTAATTTTCATTCCTTTAATTTCTACTTCTTAATTGGAGTTGTGTTTGTCATACTAACTACTTTCTCTCCATTATGAAGCTGTAGTCCTGCACATATTTATGCATACAATTAACTTTTTTATCACATGGCATATGAGATAAAGGTGGTAAAGCAATGAGTGTCTTTATGTGTATAGGGTGGTGGGAATATAAATATCCTCAAATATCTCCTCAGTCAGATGGCTACAATCTCCTTAAACACTGCATTGTCAACCTATATATTTTGCCTAGGTTAGTCTCCTGTCTGAAAGCAATCCATCCACATCATTAAACATGTACTGATTTTTCCCTGTTAAATATCCTGTCTCTTCAGTTGACCAGGTAGTCTAATTTGTGCACAGTATTCCAGGTCTGATTTCTTTGCATCTGTTCATTATCGTGTAACACTCATTCACACAGTTGGTCACAAGCACTGGTGTATGTTGATGTTCAGAGAGACACAGCTCCCAACTGGAAATGCTCCTGGGGGTGAACAGCATATGTTCCATTTTATGACACTGGAATGTGTGTTGGTCAAAAAATTTTCATACTTTTTCTTTTATAATGTGTGAAATACACTAAAGAGGACAGAAAGAGTGTGAAGATTTCATAGACCCAGAGCATTCTCTATTAAGATGAATCAGCCAGGTCTAAAGGTGCAGTGCTAAAATATTCTAAAGTGCAGCTATCAATTTAATATATTTCACACCCTTTTTCTCAACTAAAAGGAAATTAAGAGTACCAGAAGTTCAAGGGTTTTATGGTGTTCCGATACAAAACAAAAAAACAAAACAAAAAAACAAGTAAAAGGAATTATAAATAATTAAATAAGGAAATAAGGAAATAAGTAAATAAGTAAATAAATAGGAAGTGCAAGAATATTAAGTGACAGCATAGTAATAATTTTGAACGTAGAAATATATAAATGAATCCTTATTTAATCCTCATTTTTACACACTTCCAATGTCTTTCTCAAACAGCGAGGATCTGGCATTAATGTCCAGCAAAATCCAGACTGTGCAAAATTGTCAGCTCTCCCTAGTATTCAGCTGATATTTTCATCAGACAAGTAAAAAAGAGAGTTGCATCTTCTCACTACTGCAGCCCCTGCAAGCAGTAGCAGGTGGAAAGTCTTAGAACAAATACACAGTGATGTCTTTTTTAATAATGATTCTTCCACGCATTATAATACATTTAAGTGCTGTGCTTGCTCTTTAAGACGGCCTCATCTTGATAATCAATGTAGCCAGTCTAGCGAAGTGCCACCTTCCTGCTGTGAGAAAGCACAATTCTTCTTACTTCCACAGCCCCCTGCTGACATGTTTTACGACATTTAAGAAGGAAACTGTTAAACCTTACTTCTCTCTTTTCCCTCAGTGCAGACAGAAATCTTCTTTCCTGCTGGTTTCTCTCTTGAATTAAGAGCTGTTAAGATGTGCCCTGACTTTTACCCTGAGCATTGCCCTAATTTTAACCTTGTGCAACGGTTATCTTAATTTTACTCAGATTTTTGGAACTGACTCATTCAATAAGACAAACTGAAAGTGTCTGGTAAAAGAATAGATTTCCTATAAGCATGGCAAAAAGGTCATCTTACCAGGCTTTCTTCAGAGGAAGCAGGAGTCAGTCTCAGTGCACTGACATACAAACCCCATCTAGTCAGACTGGGTCATTCTTGCTGCTGTAAAGAATGCAAAAAGCAAAGACGCTGTGCTTGGAATTCTGCATCTGCAACATCAGGCACGCATCTACATGCAACGAGCCTCGCTTCTCACCAGCAGCATTTTTAAAAAGGGATGGAAAAAGTGAAATACAGGAATCGATAACTCTGTCAAGCTGAATGTGCACTGTTAATGGATGTTAAAATTATGACTGAGAAGATTATACAGGTGCATTTTTTATGAGTGTGAAACTTTACCTTGACACAATGAGTAAAGTTAAAGCCCAAGGCTTTTATGCCATTATGAGATACTCTGTCAGTGAGCACTGCAACATAATTAGTTTTGATGCAGCAAATCAGCAAAGCCACCATTGGTTATGACCTCTGCCAAGAGCATGAGAGAGCCAGACAAATGAAGCTTAAGATGTTATTAGTTGTTCTGTTCCAGAGTTCCAGATAAAATATGACAGGATGTTGTTGCTTGACTTCGGCATCGGTTCTCCAGATGGCACTCAGCACTGGCTTGTAGCGAGGCTCGCAGGGAGGCTGCCACATTGTCTCTGTCAAAACGAAAGTTTTCCAATTACAAAGAGATAATTTGAAAAGATGCAAACTTAATCTCCTGAACGAAAGGTTGCAAGCTGTGTAATAGCAGTTGAGGGGAGAGATTTCGCATAGTTCACTTGCTGTAAACACTGCTGTTCAGGAAAGCTTTATTATCCTGCCTAGTGAAACAAAGTAATCAGATGCTCTTGAGTGTGCGTTAGAACAGCTGTGGCTGGACACAGCCGTGGAACAACCTCTCTGGTGGAATTAGGGGGTCTGACCCATCTGTAGGGTTGTTGGTGAAGATCAGGAAAGAGATAAGATGGTGTAAGATGGATCTAAAAGGAAAATTAAGGACTCGTATTTTATGGTAGACTGGGTAACTTCTGCCAGTTTGGTTGAGGGAAATAATGTGTGTTTTTTCTCAAATAATTATGAAATCTTTAGTGGAAAAAAGAAACAGAAAGTAGTGAACTTGTGGAATGTTTTAAAATATCTTCATATTTATAGCACTGTACCAGGCATGTTGAAGTTATTCAGCTGCCACTGTGACAGAATGACAAGGAAACGGCCTGATATCAAGCAGAAACAGTATCTAACCTAAAGATAATTTTGAACTGCTGGGAGCATCAGGAATTGTATAAAAGATAGAACAGAGTAAAGAAAATATCCTCCACTTAACCTATGTACACAAAGAACTGTTGAATGAAAGTACCACATTCAATTTGAAAAGCTCTCAGTAGTAAAGCTTTCATATTTCAGTCAGTATCACTGAGTGAATCACAGCTGTGCTTTTCAGGGTGTGTGTCCCTTTCCACCTGACTCTCTCCTGACAACTGTAAGCAACATGCTTCAGGAACACTATTTAAAACACTTGAACACATGAAATTCCCTTTAAGCACCATAGAAAATCTTCATTTAGTGAGGATGGCCAAACACGGGAACAGGTTACCCAGAGAAGTTGAGGCACCCCCTTCTCTGGAAATACTCAAAGCCTGGCTGGGTGGGCAATCAGTTGGCTCTGGCTGACCCAGATCGAGCCGGTGGTGGGACTGGACCAGCTCTGGAGACCCCTTCCAGCCCCAGCTGTTCTGAGTATCTATGAGTCCATTCGAATTACCATCTACTAAAAATTATTATTTACAACAAACTAATTTTAAAAGAAATCCACACTCTGCTTATAGGGTGGTACACATAGGAAAATATGCAAATGCAGGCAAGCAACATCAAGCCATGAAGCAGCAGGATCAATTTCGATTCCCTGGTTCCTAAGATGAAACTGCTCAAGCAGCTGCAGCAGCGCACAAAGCAGGGGGTTTGCTGCCAGGACAAAGGCAGCACAAGAGAAGCCCTGCGTGACTTTGGGCACTGGCAGCCTCCCAGAGGGCAGAGCACTTTGTGGGTATCCAGAGCCCAACCCAGCCTGGGTGTGGCACTTGCATCTTGCCCCTGGCCTGGGCGCTTTGTGTGCTGCCCAGTGCCCGAGGTATGAGGGCAGGGCTGCACAGCAGGGTGCTGCAGCCACAACAGGGGCCTGGGGCAGCTGTCTGTGTCTCACTGGGGCACTGCCAGGGAAGGGGAGGCGTAAGCTGAGAGCAGGATTTTTCCTCTTTCTGTCTTTAAAAAGGCCAATGGACAGTGAAGCTGTGTGAGGGTGGGGGGTCACAAGGACACCCTACACATGACTAAGTGGAGTCACAATTTTCCCTTTGCAGGGTGAGTTGTATATAGGGATGGCAAGGGAACAGGGCTTGGAGGGCTACACAATCTTCTGGGTAGTGTTGTCCAGAAGCAGATCTCCAGAAGATCTTCAGGAGCGGCATTCCTGTGCTTAGTTTTCAATTTAGTCCAAATAGGCAATTCAAAGTCAGTGACTTCTGGCTTCAAGATATTCTTTTTTTTTCCAAAGTCTGTATTTCCATGCTAGCTATGTTGGTACGTGGATTCTCTTGGCTATACACTAATGTCTGTCATAATTGCCACTGTGACCCAGCCCCAAATATTTAGTAGGTAAGAAATATCTCTGCTTATTAAAATGAAGAGGAATGGTGACATAAATGCATATGCACAGAGTCAAAAATGGCCTCATTTTTACAGATGTTGCTGTGAATAGTTTCTCTTTGCATGCTACATTCTTTATCCTCTAAGTTAGAGCAGGACTTTCAAACAGGGACAAAGAGCCATGGCAGCCACAAGACTGCCATCATAGATTGAGAGAAGTCAGGGAAGTAGGTCACTGAATGGCACAAGGCCTTATCTGCAAAGGGTTCTTCTGGTGAGAGCAGGATACTTTGAATTTTTCCATCAAGTTGGAGATACTGAAGTCCTGAATCTGAAGAGAGATGTGACAGGCTTTTTACTCCTTTGGAATAACATTTGTCCAGACACCCAAAAGTAACAAAGATGAGCTAGAAGATTTTTTTATAATTAAAGAATTTGTCTACTCCAGGGCCCAGAATGCAACTGTCCACGATTTTATTCATACATATGGTAAAAAAAAAAAAAAAAAAAAATGCACCCTTCCCAAGCAGCTGTACCCAAAAGCTGAAATAGCTTATATTGAACATGGGAGCTGCACCATGAAAAGGGGATCCTACAAAAGAGCATCAAGTGGGTAATAGACTGCTATTAACTGCCTTGTAGGCAGCAGCAAGTTGGTAAATGCTCAGTGGAAGTATGAGGTGTGCTGGTGGATTTCCTCAGGGAAAATGATGCACAGAGAGAGCTCAGATGTCCTGGAGCTGTTTGCTGGAGCTCTGCTCTGCCAAGTAGGGAGCAGATCAGAGACTGTAACTGCAGCACAAGCCCTCATCTGATGAGTGAAGATGTGGGATGGACATGAAAAGCCTGTAAGGGAAGAAAACTCTTGCATGTTTGATGTAGTAGAGATGAGGAGGGTATTTTTTCCTCAGCAAGTTTAATGTTTCCTCAAATGTGCAGCAGACCAGCGACTGCCACTTCTTCCTGGTTTAAATTATATTTTCCCTTTGGGCTAAAAAGAACCATGAAAAGCATCGTATTCCAAAGTATAGCTGTAAATTCAACATTAAGAGTGCAACAGAATAAAAGAAGGACATCTCTTTTCCCCAGTGAAACAGCAGGGTATATAAATCACCAGTGTAATTGAAGGAGGACTGAAAGGAGGACTTTATAAATGGGATTAAAGAAACAGACAAATGTTAAACATAAAGAGAGGAAATCAGAAATTCGCGCACAGAAAAAATGAAAACGTCTAAAACAGAACAGCTTGGGGGAAGTGATTCTAGTTTCACAGAGGTGTGGATGAGAATAAAACAGTGGTGAAGGGAAACGCCCTACAAAGTGTACATAACTGTTTACTGAAAAATTTCATAGAGCTATGGGGTTTATGGTCTAATTTTGCATTGTTCCCAAAATTTGCAAAACCTTTTTGCCTAACCAAACCTGCACTATGAGCTGTTTCCTGCTTTATCTTTCTGAAGATATTTCCTCACTGAAGAAATATAGGTCTGATGTAACCAAATTTTTGCAAGAACACATGATGTTCATCAATATTATCTTTCATGGAAATTATTGAAAATTCCCTCTGTGCTTTTGATCAGGGGAAGCCATTTTTTTCTGGCTGCTTGGGTGCTGATGATGGTGCTCTGGAAGGCACACATGCAAATGGCAACACAAAAATGAAAAATACTGATCTTTTCTCAGCCCACTGCCCTGCAAAATTCCCTTTGGTATTCACAAAGTTTGTGATTTTTATATTCCATTAGTTGACTTTTGAAATGTCAACTCCTAATTCTGTTTTTGCATGAAAGAAAATTCTGAACTGTTAAGCCTGGTATTTGTTCATATGTGTGCAGCAGTGGCAGAGAGTTCAAGGTTTAAAATTTTTTCGTTGGACATTATGTATGGGCAGTAATTTTAATAATAAGATCCTGTGGCACGGTTGGAAACATTCTTTCACAGCTGTTGATGTGTTAATCCAACGTGGGAAAGAGAAACCAGAAAAAACATTTCAGCCATAGGGTTTATATTTTTATAAAATTAGAATACCGTTAAAGCTGACAGCATGTTTACATCTGGATCCTGTATGATAGCAATTGATACATTTAATCTGGCATGTGGCATAAAACAGGATTAGAAAAGGCTTTCTTCTTAGCCATGCTTCTCTTGTGCAAAATAATATTTATAACAGTGTTCTTAACAAATCACCTCTCAGTGCTGGATACTGTGTTGAAATGCTTAGTGCATCAGCAGTATTTTCCAAAGGTTATGTCCCTGTGATTTGTGCTAATTAGCAATGAATTGACTCTGGTGTAGATGACATGCTCAGGAGCATGGAGGTTTGAGTTCAAAAGCCCAAATGGACCAGATCATTCCCCAAATTAGCTGGTGTGAATGCATCTGAAAAAATAGGCTGGAGCAGGACCTCACATAAAATTTGATAATTTGGAGCTAGATTATTCTGAACTGAGAAAAAAAAAAATTAATGTGAATGGTAGGAAAGACTGTACTCAAAATTCTAGGCAAGGGCTCAGGGGCTACTTTATTATTTGGTGTTTCTTATCCAAATGACTTAATCTTCAAGTCTTCCCAGAATTCAAAATTGCACTGACTTGTATTTGCACAGTCCTTAATGACTGCTGATTTCTGTGTGCTTCCCTTCCCAGCTCCTCAACTCCTACAGACCCATCCTTCCCAAACTCAACACACAGGTCCTGAGCACTAATTTTTTTGTGAGAAGCCTAACTAATTTATAATTATGCATTCAGAGGAAACCTTCTCCCTCATATCCTGGTGCTGAGCATCTCCGTGTATGTCACTACAGTAGCTGACACTGTGTACTGGGGGCTGGAGTGCCTGGCACCGTGGTCCCCTGACAAACAGGAGAGAAAAAGAGTGAAATGTGAACCAATGGTAGCTGCAGTGTGTATTACTGGTTGCTGGCCACTGGAACTCACTACCCAATACCTAGAAGTGATGAGTGAAGGGAATGGACACTGAATATACTTTCCAACCCCCAGTGATCAAAAGTGAGAAATCATGCCTGTACATGTGCTGCAGGTAAACATTCAAATCCACTTTTAGGTAATGGAGATATAAATAGGGTTAAAATAGGTAAGGAGACCATGCTGCTAGTTATTTTCCAGACTAAAGGTATCAAAAAAGGCAATATTTGATGCAGTGAAAAAAATATACAACTCACAGCCTAGAGAAAAAATGCATCTGTATTTTTATATGTCTACTAAAGGCTGAAAATAAAAATGGCCTTTTCTGTATCTACAAGTAAGCACTGCTGACATCACTGTCTGGAAAAGAACAAATAAACATTCTGAATATAGAATTAATGAAACAAAACAGGATTTGTGTTTGTAGAGAAGGACAACTTATTTCACTATGCATCTTGAGTCCATTTATAAGTCATGTAGCCTAAATGAGAGAGCTAAAGCACCACAGACAGGTAATAAATAAGGCCTTAGAAATGCCTGCTCTACCATGTGCCTCTCCATCATGAAACAGAATCATTCAGTGGAGAGGAAAATTGACCAGACACTGACAGGGGATAATGAACTTAACTGTTAGAGGAGTGGAGATAATGTAATATATAATTTGACATTCCTGATAACTAATCAGAAAGATCTACCTGTACCAGAGTTCCAAGGTTATTTGCAATTGAATGCAACTGGATATCACTAGAAAGCAATGTCAAAGGAGAGGTAGAACCATGGTTGTTTGACAGGAGCAGAGCACCTCCAAGTCTGAAGATAGGGTCCTTATCTTGAAGGGTCCCAGTTTAGGACAGTTTATGCTTATATTTAAGCAAGCAGCTAAGCATTCTGCAGGAAGAAGGCAGCTCATTTTGCTGAGAAGGGCAGACATCTTCCCATCCTCCCTGTCTCTGCCTCTCTGGCCCTGCTCACAGCTATGCAGTCTCTCCCATGCCTGTGCGTGGGCTGTAGCACGTATCTCACCCCATGCTGAGCTGAGGTAAGACGCCTGCACAAAACAATATATTTTTTCCCTATGTTTCTTTGTTTGCTGGTTTAATGAGTTGGGTTGGCCTGTCATTGATTTGTCAGCTGCTAGAGGGCTGGAAATTGCAGCTCTCAGTGGATACAGTCCTTAGTCTTCAGTGCCTGGTAGTAGCCACTGAATGTATGGGGCAGTCAGGCTGGCAGGGCTTCTTAGCGTGATTCAACAATGTGATTCCTGACATGTGTTGAATGATTGCTTTTTCATTTAGTGTAGGCTTAAATCCCCCACATCTGCACCAGTGAAGCATCTGTTGGGTTCGGTGCAGCTGCTGTAGGGCCAAGAGAAAAATTTAGATGGTGATGTTCAAATCTTTCATGGAAGTAACCTGGGCTATTCACTGCACATAAGTGTAAAATCAAATACTTATTTTTTCTGTTCTTACCACTTCCTTTTTTTCCTCCATATTTTCAGCAAAGATGACATTCCTGTAAAAAAAAAAAAAAAAAAAAAAAAGCATTAATTTTTTAATGAAAAAAAAAAAAAAAAGCATTAATTTTTTAATGCTAAAGGCATTTAAAAAATATGTATAAGGCAAGCAAAGTGCCAGTAAGTTGCGTGTAAACATTTAGGGATGATGACTAAACTGTTGTATTGATTTTATTTTTTTTTCAAATATGTCTTGGTTTCTGGAGCAAAATGAAAGCATATTTTGGGCACTATTACAGGGTAGCTTTGCAAAAATAACATTTTGTCTGCAACAAGTAGAGCTGTGGTGGTTCTCTTTTTCATTTACTGGTATTTTCTGTGGTCACACAATCAGACTTCCAATCTTCCCATAATCTCGGAATTTATTAAATAAAAAAGTGCAATAACCCAACAGTTCCAGAATCAGCTTTATGTCTGACCCTAGTCCTAGTCTGGGGCTCAGCTGAGCCTGAGACACCTGGCCAGGGACCAGAGGATAAGCTCATGCAGGGACCAGTCTCTGGGCAGCATGGCCTCTCCCTTGGTGGCCTCCATCCTATAGTTCCCCAACCTGGAGTCAGGCTTTGTCTGCCTCCCAACCCCATCCCTGACCCTGATGGAATGAGAGCAATAAAAGCCCAGTGGGATCACAGCTGTCTCAGAAGGTGGCGGGATGGATGCCAGGATGGGGAAATCTGCACCTTCCTGTCCATGTCTTTTGTCTCACAGTCGAATGACCACCCCTTTCCCTAGGAGGAGGATGAGCAAAGCTGTCCATCTGTTCATTTGCCACCAGTCAGGTCTAGCTCCAGAATGTGTTTTATTTTCTTTGCTCCCACTGTCTTGCTCCTCTTGTTTACCAGAAAAGTTCTTTAGACTAGTCCAGGTTTTCGGGTTTTACTCATAGGGGCTTTATTTCTACCCTTTGCATTGTGTTGGATTTTTGTAGAAAGAGCAGAGGCTGGGCTGGGCCTCAGTTACCAGCTCTCTGAGGAGCAGAGACCCCCATGCTGAGCAGAGCTGGCTCCTTGCCACCTGCTCCTGTGACAGAGGATGGGTGTCAGAACAAAGCTGGCGGCATGAATTGGCATGATGAGGTGAGAAAGTAGGGTGCACGGCGCTCCAGCTGATGCTTGCCAATGTAATTGCCCTTCAGGCAATAATTCTTGCCAGTGTGTTGGCCTCCAGGGACCTTCTGCATGCCAGCGTCAGCCAGAGCCACTTCTGCTTCCCCATCACTCAGCCGCCGTGAGTGTTAACCTCATATTAATTCAAGGCTGAACCCCTACCTTCACATTAGTATTTCATAATAACAAATTGAAGGAAATTAACTCTTCTTTCTAAATGCCTAAAGTGATGGTAAAGAAAACATTAGTGAGGCTTAGAAGGATGGTCTTGGGAGAAAAGTCTTTTTTACTGGTGCATAGTACAAATGCCACGAGGAAGGTGTACTCATTTGGTGCTTGCAGCCTGCTTGACACTTGCTACAGTAAATTAGTTGGTCTTAAATCAGCAGAAACAGCTCCCAAATCCTCTTTCTCAATGCATCACTAAAAATGGCTAGTTACGTCAGAGTCAATTGTATGACAACAAAAGCAGGAAAGCAGGAACTACTGTAAAATTAAGGGTCAAAATAAGATGGGGACAACACCTGAAAAGAGCTAATTCAGCTCACTGAGTTGTCTGCAATGAAAAAAAAATCTTTAATTTTAGATTCCAAGAGACAGTGAGATCTTCACAGTAAAAGTCCAGGTTGGAGCAGGTAGTAACCTTGTGGAATTTTAAACTTTCCTGTCTCCACGGCTTCATGTTTCATAAATGTTTGAGTCCCAGGACATTGCAAGGACCTCATCCACTCTCTCTGAAGAGCTGGGGCTTGAATATCAAGAAACAGCTTGTCATTACACTTTCAAATTGCTCTCAAATAACCTTCTCATTTGATTCTTGTTTCATGAGCGTTTTTATATTACTGCATGGCAAATATTCCTTAGCTCTGAATGACTGCCATTATACAAAAAAAAAAAAAAAAAAGGGTTAGGTTGTGAAATGTTCATCCTCTCTTTGTAGTTCCCCCCCCCACCCCCCCCGCCAACTGGAAATTTGAAGGTTCCTAAAGCCCAGCCAGACTTAACAGCATGTAGAAAGTCCAACACCCCAAGGGAGTGGGCAAGAAGGTTCCTCATGTAGGAACTGTCTCTAGGGAGTATCACAGTGATGGATGGGGCAGATAGGTCACGCAGTGCCTAGGGTGGAGGCACAGTGCCATGAGACCTCCCACAGTACTGCTCTGTGCCCAACTTCCAACCTGAATCCTGGCCTGATTGCAGAAAACCTGGGCATCTTTAACCAGCTTTCCAAGCATTGCTGCTGACTGTCAAAATCGTTAAATGTTTAAAAAGCCCACAGCCAGGCAGCACTGGTTCCTCCCAATGCAGTCTGTGGATGTAGCAGTACTTTTGTAGGATTTCCAGCACATTTGCAGACAGTACAACACATTCAAGCATAAATCTCATCAATTTGCATCAAACATCCTCCTTTGCAGTTTATGGCTATGTAAATGTCTTTAATAAAAACCCTACCACAGGAAACGTCTTAAGACAACTGCTATTTCACAGCTTCACTACAGGTTCCTAATCTAAGTTAATAAGGCAAACACAATACCTGATGTTTGCAATGGTAATTGCACAGGCCTCACTGTGAATGATGGCTAAATCCGATTGTGCATGACTTCCTTCATGGAGTGTCTGAATTATAGCGTAGGTTGAAGCCTGAAAAATCAATGGCTGCTATAATCACTCAATTAAAGCCTTTGAAAATCATTAGCAATTTGGTAAATTTAAAATACTTAACCATACGTCATTTTTAAACAGAGAGTGCCAGACCAGCACAAGTCCATTTGTTACACCAGGGAACTGCTGCCGGAGGGGTAAACAGGAACAGCATTAGTGCACTATGGCTGAGTAGGCAAGTGTATCACGGGAGCTGAAAGGCTGAGAGAGACACAAGCCACCTCTGTGAGCTTTACCTGATTTACAATGTTTAGCCAAGGTTACTCTCCAAGTGGCCAAATACATGTCAAAACCTTGGAAAAGTCTTGCTGGCCTACAAGGCATTAGTCCCCTCCAAATGCCACGGGTTGGAATGAACTCCGAGTCCGAGCAGCAGCACAGACTTTGCAAAGGAGGAAAGGAAGCAGCATCATCAGAGTCCTTTGTTACTGAGAGAAAACCAGTGGACAGGAAGGCCTGCTTTTAGAGTGGGACATATATATGAATGAATGTGTTCTATAAAAAGAGGAAAAATAACTTACTGATGCCAGAAGTCTAATATTTAATTTCCTAAACAAAATAGAAACTGAACGTGATATTTTACTCCATCTGGA
Organism: Cettia cetti; assembly: GCA_013401135.1. Taxonomy (NCBI): domain Eukaryota; kingdom Metazoa; phylum Chordata; class Aves; order Passeriformes; family Sylviidae; genus Cettia; species Cettia cetti. The sequence goes on from VZUI01039393.1 coordinate 68,916, forward strand.
TTAAATCTATCCATCTGCAAAGACTTAACTTCGAAAGATAGTTGAAAATATCTCTTCTTAACTTGCGTGGTTCTTTTCTTTAACAGCCTGTTCTTCATAGGCAGTGGCATCTAAGTGCAGCAGCACCACTATTCTAAATATATGGTCCGTCTGTCTGAGAAGAGACACTCCGAGAGAATGAGCAAGTTGTCAGGCACCGGCCAGCGCACCAACGCCTCGTGTTCCCCTAGGACTTACGTAAGTGCTATTTAACTTTGTAGAGCTTAGGCAGCTTAATGAACTTGAGAGAGATGGAGTATGGGGCTAGGAGCAGCTATTTCACTTAATCTGTTGCAGCTTTTATTTTTTAACAATTTTGGGGTAAATCTACATTTTAAAGCGAATTGTCTGTCCCTAGAGTGCAACGCGGTGACTGTCGAGCACAACAGGCAGCAATCTCTCCGGCAGGCATCCATCCCCCCCGGGGAGGGGAAGCCCGGTCCGCGGGGTCTCGCCCTCCTGTAGCCGGGTGCCGGTGCAGGCTCGCTGCCTCCCTGGCCGGTCTGCGCACACGCCGGGGCTGCGGGGCTCGGGGCTCGGTGCCGGGAGCGCAGCCGGGGCTCCGCCCCCCCGCGGCTGGCGGCTGCTGGCCCCGCTCGGCCCCGGCTGAGGCGGCCGTAGCCGGTGCGGCAGCGCCACCTCGCGGCTGCGGCAGCGAAAGGCGACTCGACGGAAAATTCACGGGGTTGATTTGGCCATTTCCCTGGGTCCGTATTTACTATTTTTTTTCCACGGGTAAAGGCAGGAAATTATCTGGGCTAAACAAGGTCAGCATTTGGCTTGTTTTGTTCTAACTTTAGTTTTTCTTAATGGCTGGGTCCAGACACAAACGTTTTTCATGTAAGAAAGGTAATTCAGGTAATTTTACAGTAAAATATCCACTGAATCAACGAATGAAGTTTAATTGATACCTTAATGTGTTTAATTCTTCATCAGATCCATACTGATGAAAGAAAAAAAGCTATGTAAAAACAGCAACATGTAACAGTGAATAGAATAAAATTGTCACTTTTCTGTAATAACAGATCCTTCCAGTGAAAAGGCAGCACATTTGCATCCCAGGTAACAGGGAAACCCAGGCAGGAGCAGAATAGCATAGGGTGTATCAATATTTCTCCTCAGAAACTGACTACAATATTAAATTTGTCTGTCACTTTAAGACCATTGCCTATAATTTAGGAACTGTAAGTACTGGTAACCTTAATTTAGCATGTAGTCAAGAGTCTCAGCTTGGTGAAAATTTTCACTAAAGTACGTGCATTTAAAATGCTGGAATACATAAACACAACCCTAGGCTTCTGCACTCGCACAGAGCTGCCTTCCCAAGTGTAAGAAATGCCATCACACTCTGCTGTGCTTCAACAGTAGCTTCATTCCCCTCCCATTTATCCCTTCTACGTTTGCAGCTCCACTATTGCTGCCTGGCACTGTGAACACATGCTAGGCTGCAGATTTCCAACCCAACTGTGTCCTTCAGACATGTATCCAATGGCTGTGTTCAGAGGAATGGTCTCCCACAAGATTTGTGATTCACCCTGTCTACCTATATGATATCCCAGAAAACTAATCTCCAGGATGACAGCTCATTCAGCACTCCGGAAATTTACCCACGCTGAGCTCTTCTTTAAATAATGACCTGACATTTGTTCTGTAGAGGGAGACAAAGCCCAGACTGATGAAAACGTTGGCAGCTGCTTTCATTTGTGCCATTCAGAAACCAGATGAAAATTTGTCCTCAGGGACCCATCACTTCTTGGCAGTCAGACCTGTCCACTGCACTTTGCTATTACTTTTGCTGTTACCTCCCACCCCTGGTGCACGCAGCACACACACAGAGTCAATATTCAAGACAGACTAAACTAAAATTTACTGCCAAGAGTCATGCAGGATTTCATGTTTCTGAGAAGTGGGAGATAAGATCACATTTTAATTTGGTGCTGATAAATATAAAGCAGTAGATATTGGGAAAGCCATTTGTTAGGCCTATATAAAAGGTAAATTAGCTATTGCCCAGAAAAGAGATCCCAGCTTCTCTGAACAGTTTAATGAAGGCATTAACTAAGCAATAAAGGTCAAAGAAGAAAAGCATTCTGAACTAGCAGGCAAACCAGTAGATTAAACCAGAAAACATTGTTCCAGATGAACTTTGAGTTCATATTTTGCATACAGTGTAAAGCTCTCATTCCTTTAAATTAGCCAGAGCAGAATGAAAAAAGTGTACAGAAAAAGGTGACCAGGATCATCAGAGCGTATTCCAAATAAAAAGAGATTAAATAAATGAGGACATTCCAGCCTGGAAAAAAAGAGGTTACTAGGAGCTGATAATAATGATGCCACATAAAATCACCAATGGGATCCACAAGAACAGATGCAATTATTCATTGTTTTTCACAGAATAAATCTGGAAGACATAAAATGAAGTGCTCACATACCAGGTTGCACGAAATAATTACCTAACAAAGTGCTTTTTCCACACAGCCAATACAAAACTGTAGAACTAACTCTCAAAGGATGTCATGGTAGGAATTTAGCATGGTTAAATGAGGTATTTACCTTGGACCACAAAGTTAAAAATCCTTCCCAATACTTGGAAACACTATATAAATAGATAGGGCCATCCACACCTTAGCTGTGGAAGAGCAATAGCAACAGCAGTGAAACCACTCTATGCATTTATATTCATGCATGTAGTCCCACCACATCTTAGATCCCTCTAGATGCAGAGCCTGTGGTCCCCATGAAGGGAGAAGATATATATATTTTTCATACTGTGCCTCTTCTATCTATTCCTGGCAGTTTTTATTTTTAAGGCTCCCCAAATTGCTGCTAGTATGTTGGGTGCCATCTATTCTACCCAGCAACAGAGGAAGTCATAGCTGCCCTCCAGAGAAGTGCATGCAGAGAGATGGGGAGAGACAAGCTGAAGCAGGCTTCCCTTTTTAAGGATTAAAAGAGCAAAAGCCCCAGTGTACTGCAAATGTTCCAGCCACTATTTTGCAAGTACATGATCTGCTCTCTCATCTAAGCTGAACACTCTGAACACTTGAATGTGTCCAACTCTCACTGACATCAGCAAGGTCAGACAGCAGTAGAGGCAGCCGTGCTGTCGTCCTGCTTCTCCCTTCGGAACCAGTGCTCCATTACATAATCCCTCCTGTTGTCCTGGAACCTCTGCAGCCACTTTCAGTCAGGAGTGGTTAGTGAAGGAATGGGAGTGGGGGGTTCAGCCTTGGAAGCTACTGTGCAGCACAAATGCAATTTGTGCCACCAAGGAGAAGTTGAAGGGATGCTGTACATAATTCAGTGCCAAGTTCTTAAATGCATCTGTTTCCCTAACTAGAGCACAGGCTGCCAAAATACAACACTGGTTTATGGCTGAGTCAAATCGCACTTTAGTCACACTACTGTCACTGTCCTTTGCAACTGCTTTAGTCCAGGATTCCTGCACAAGCCTTCCTTCTTTCATATAAATATCCACTGATGATTTCTGCTGAAAAAAAAATGCAGGCAAGGTGGAATTCCCTCTTCAGGCTGCAGTCAGGAGTCCTTCCTTTGCTGCTTCTGCCCACACAGACAAAACCCTACGGGCAGAAGGCCACGAGCTCTATGTAGAAGCTGCTGTGGTCTGCAGCACTGTGGGGACTCAGGTAGGGCCCTGGGGCAGCCATGCAGCCAGGGCTGCCCCATGGCTCAGAACTGCACCCAGCCACTGCAGAGCCACTCAGCCAGAGCCCTGCAGCTTTCCAGACATGGTGCAGGCAGGTGAGAACACCTCTGGGAGGCCACAAATCTGGGTCTCACACATCAAGGTGAAGAAAGGAAGAAGCTTGGTTGCACTTTCTGCCATACCCGTGGCCAAAAATAAGCTGGTACAGAGCAGGAACTGGTGTACTACAAAGCCTGGAAGAGCTTCCTTGTCCCCTTGAGTGGTAGGGAGGGAGAACCAGAGCTGGTTCAGTTGCTTTCCTTATGAGGCTGTGCAAGCCTGGCCCATGGCTTGGGCTGCCCTGCAGTGTTGCTTTCTATTACTCCCCTCCCTTCCTGGCTATGGACTTGGCTACTCAGCATTGATCAGCAAGATTGTCTCCGCACAGGGAACACCACACTTCACTGAGACACCAAGAACATGTTAGTACAGAAACAACAAGGTTGATACTTATTAACTTCTCCATTGTATGCCATATCTTTATTTTTAAAACACTTACATTTACCCACTCCTTCTCACTCTGAATGTAGCCACCAGCTCAGCTGAAGAGGTGTTTGCCTCTTCTATTCCTCAGCAGTGTTACGGGCTGGGACTGCTGGTTTTCACACCAGACCTCTTTATGCCAGATCAACATGGAGCCCAGTTTGGGCAGCTTCCCAGCCAGATGCACACATTCCCCATTTAAATCCCAAGACAACAGAGAAAGAAAAGACCATCCAAAATGGCGAAGAAGAGGCATGTGCAATATATTCAGCTTTACACAAAAATGTCATTTCGGTTCACTTTTTCCCAAATACAGAGCCCAGTGATTGGTGATAATTTTCCGTTAAATCTTCTTAAAACAGCAAAAGATGATCAATGCCATTCTTTGGTAGCATACAGTTTTCACCCCAGTACAGCCAGGAAGGAAACTGTTTGAAATACCAGATGCTCTCTGCAACCAGTGCTTTGGATATACTTCCAGCAGGGGTTTCTTCCCTCCCCACGAAAACAGACACACATTCTCATTTAACAACTAATTGATTTATTTAACAATACAAATTTCTTTCTACTGCATGGTTTAGCAGAGAGAACTTGAGAAACAAAATTAGCTTCTTTTCTTTTTCTTTTAAAGTTTAAATGTTTACACAAAAACAACCTTTACTTCAGTAAATATAAAATTTACACACAAAAAAAATCTACATTAAAAAAGAACAGAATCATGACAAACCAACAAAAAACAAAAAACCAAAAAAAAAAGTCAAAACAAAAAAGAAAGAGGATGGGAATTCAGTGTAAAGGATCCAATTGCAAGGAAGGCAAGATGGGGCAACACCAACAAGGCATCCCATTTGTACACCTAGGTATCCGAAGTTGTAGGTACAATACAAACCCAAAATACATTAAAATTAGAATTAAAACCTGCATTTTTATACCATATTATTTCATGATATAAATATCTGTAAAGTCTGTAGGCAACACAGTTCATGCATGAACTGCCTAGCTTGCTCTCCACTGGAAGGTCACTGGAGTGGTGTACGAGCACTCTGTGGCCCACGAGTGCACTAATGGTCAGCAGGGAGCAGACTTTAGATGTGCAGCCTGGATGTGATAGCCCCTTGTTTCTTTGCCAATCTGTGCTATTTCTCACACATCCAATGACATGACAAGAAATTCTGGTCACCTTCAGCAGTGATTTCCAGCACTTCATCTCCTGGCATTAGTCTGTTACCTGACTTAGGCATATTCACCTGCCAGATCCTGTTTCTCATTCCCTTTTGCACTTTTTAACCTGAACTCTAAAGCTATCTTGTAGCTACCAAGAGAGACTGGCTTCTAGGTTGAGATATTTGGGATACACAGTCCTTCAAGCCACCTTCAGGCATCTGTAGAAATATTTAAAGTACGGTGGACAATTCATGGTCAAAAGTTATGTGATACAAAAACCAGAGACCTGTATAGTAATGGTTAATTTTAGATCTAAATTTTTAGCATTTTTTGTATTGCTTTAATATTTAAACTTAACATTCAGTTTTTATATATTAAGTGAGCAGAGCGTCTTATTGAAGGAAATATGTTATCTCTGAAAACACCAGGTACTAAGGGAAACTGGAAAATTTAAAATTAATTGTAATTTTAAAAAATCATTTAAATGAATTAAGTGTCTCTTTTTATAATCAATATTGTGACTGGCAAACTATAAAAGCTTAAATTATAAAACTATTAGTGACTCTACCTTTTAAACTGTATGTACTATAAAGCTGTATTTTTGTACTTACAGATGTTACAAAATTTCCAAGGCAGAAAGTGAAGGGGGGAAAATGCAGTCTAAAACACTTTGAGAGATTTCATTTTTACTAAGAAAGGTTATTTTCCCCACAACTGTTTTTATGTCATATAAATCTGATTAAATTTATTGTACTCCTCTCTTTTCTGGGTTGATGATACAGTGTTCAATCATGCTTTGGAAGACCTTTTTCAATGGATAACTCAGTTCTCTAGGGCAGCAAGTCCAATTTGCTTTACTCAGAAACAAAAGCACCAGACTGTCTCTAACTTGGCCCTCCTCCTGCAAAAACACCTTTGTAGCAAGACAGAGGCAGCCTGTTCTGAGAGCAGGACTGGCCCTGAAGCAACCAGCTACATTAATTTCTGGAGTCAGCATAAGAAATGTGATTATTTCAGCTTGAGAAAGAGCTGAAAAGTATTCAATTTCAAAAAATTTTAGAAATTTCACTTGTTCTGTTAAAAACAAAACAGGGAAAACTTAATCCACAGGTGTGCATTAAACATTTAATAGCAAGCCTTTGCTTATGTATATTAATTTAAAAATTATCCACAGGGATCTGTGATACATTGGCCTTGCCTTGTTACTATAATTAAATTTATTAAAATATTAATTTAAAACAGGAAAACAAAGAAACTACTCCTTGGGGAACATGTTTATTGTGTTTGAGATGATACACTGGGTGCTCTCTGAGCTACAAAGGGAAAAAGGAAATCCTTTCATTACAAACTGACAAAGGTAAAAGTTAAAACAGTTTTCACAACAGCATGTACCACATATTGGAAATAGATCTGGGTTTAATACAAATGACATAATTCCTAGTAATCTACAGCTACCTTTAATAACTTCATACAGATAATGAATTAGGCTAAAATGCACTATAATATTTGGTTGACTTCAGGAACAGTATCCTTAGTACATCACAAAATACATTTTGATATCCCAAAGAAGCAAGACTTGCAAGTAGGCATTTTAAACATAACTAATCTACAGCTACAAACTTCTACTCTTGATAGCATTTACCTTTTTGGGGGGCAGTATCCCAGTCTTCAAAAGGATAAAAGCAGAGTAGAATCAGTATAACATATACACAGAAGTCCGTATTGTAAAGGCTATAAAGATTTGTTGCACACTGCAAAGTTGCCTTCTGCACCTTCACACTGCACAAGTAGTTTGTCATTTATGTTGCATATCTCTTGGTCCACTGTCTGGCTATCCTGTCATGTTCTGCTCTGTTGGTCAGGTATTGAGTGGCTATGCTTCCAACCAGAGGGTCAGCTGCAACAGGCAGGAGAAAATACATCAGAATCCATCCCACAAGTAACAAAAATCCCCAAGCAAAAACGCATTTTAAAACACAGCATTCATTCCAAAACATAGTTTAGATCAGAAATATAGTGGAACTTTTATCATATAAGACATTTGCAAGAAAGCACACATGAACAAAGCACAACAAAGAGAAAAAGAAAACAGGAAAATCTATTGTGGTTATCTGCATATGAATGAATCTTGCCTCAGGCAGGTGCTCTGCTTTCACCTCTCTGGGGCACAGGAGACATTCAGAGTGCTGCCTGGCACCCTCCCGTCAGGGAGGTGCACAGGACTAGTGTGAGTTAGAGCATTAGGGCTGCAGAACACACCGATGGGAGCCCCTTCAGGAGTCATCAAGCCTTTGTACCTAAGAGGCTGATCCATTTCTCCCTAACTGCGACCACTTTCTGTAAATGAACGGCAGCACTATTGCTCAGTTCCTGCCCTGACCGCAGGCAATTAGCATCCATTGCCTAAGGACACTGGTCACACAAGTTTATGCTGAGGGAGAATCTGTACTGCTCCCGTGGAGCTCCTCCCCTCCCCACAGGATCAAGGAAGTCTCTTTGAAAAAGGGAGAGTTCTCTCGGAACATCACCTCCCACATTTGCAAAATTAAACCTTTCAACTGCTGTCTTAAGAAACTTCCTGCAGCCCCTTCCGACACGCAGGATTTATAACTCAGGAGAATGTTGCTCCTTTCCTGGACTAAACACTCATTTGCTGGAGCTCCTTCAATACAGATCTTCAAATGACATCAGCTCATTTTCTCCATCGTATCTTGGAAAAAAAGGACTTAGTGCTATTTACTTTCTGTTGTGCCACAGGAGTGAAAAACACCATTAAAGAGTGGGACCGTGTCCAATCTGGAGAGCTTTGTTGCTAATTTCAAAAATAGTAAATTTTATTTAATCTGCATGCAATACAAATTACATTCCATAGCAACTAAGTCAAATAACTGAGTCTCTCAGTGAGCTATCAGCTTCTTACCTGGGTTGCAGTCTGTCAGAAGAGAACAAATAGACAGCAGAACCTTTGAAATAGTCAAAGCAGGGCTCCAGTTGTCCTTCAGGATATCCAGACAGATGACTCCCTGACTGTTGATGTTGCAGTGATAAATTCTGGTGCGGAAAGTAACCTGGAATCACAGCGTAAGAGACAGAGAGAGTCATTCAGTGCTGCCCAGGATGGTGCCCCTTGGCTCTGAGCAGCCTGTGGGATTCCCAGTTCTGCAGAGCTTCTGCAGAGGCAGCTCCTCTCTGCTTGGCTTCCAAACCACAATTGTTTAACAGAGTGACTATTTTCTGTAGCCAGGGCTGCCTTTAAGAAACCTACCATGATGAGATTAGGGGCATAAACTGCTTGCACAGGCTCCCTGTATGGTACCACAACTTCATAGTACGGTAGCTATTTAGTGAACATACCACATGTCAGGAACACTCTAATCACAAATGTAACTTTACTGTGGTTTCTGAAGGTGAAGAAGTTCACAGAACTTGTCTGCATGTGCAGTATTAGTTGATCTCTTTCTTTCTTTCAAAAGCCTAAATACAGACCATGAAAATTAGTCTTGTTAAATTAACAATGAAATCTTTGTCCTTACCCTTCATTAGGCAGAATATGACACACAGGCAAAACAATGCTATTAGACTAACTAAATCCATCCTTGTTTTTGAATTATTTCAAACTAATATTGACAGAACATGGGAACATTCTGCACAAATAAGAAGTGAGAAATATGTGACTGCTTTAATTGCACAAAGCACAGGAAAATAGAGATTTTTTTTTCTTTTTCATACTGATTGGGGGGAAGGGGAATCCACAATGTATCCTGAAAATTCAAAAACTATCATGCACTAAAAAAATCTGCAAGATTTCAATGAGGAATTTGTCTAAAACTGTGCATCACTTCAGTATAACATTCTTAACTCAGGACATATTAAATGAAGGTATTAGATCTATAGTAACAAAGTTATAGCCCCCAAAGCTATAAGTCAGAGAATGCTGTGTGGTACAATGTATTCAGTTTTGAGAGTTTTGCAGTGTTTTTATCTGGTGACTTGGTCAAGAGTTGTAATTTGGCAGTAAGAGAGGAGAAAAGGTAATGGCATTTAAACTCTTTCATATCCATTAGTAAATCACAATTTATTAGGTGTCCATACTATTTCTGAGCAAGGAATTGACATTTTAATTTAAGTTTAAATTAGTTTAATTTAATAAAAAAAGCTTTTGCTCAAAAACTTTATCAAACAAGATTGCTGATTTTTAGCAGTAGTAAATAGACATTTTAAAATAATGGAAATTCATCACACTAATTTACCCAATTTTAAGTCACAATATAACACTCCAGTTTTCTATGTGAACTTATTTTAGCTTTTTCTTATTTTGTTAAAAATTACATGATAAATATGGAATCTGGCTCATAACAGAAAAGACTATTATACATATATTTTCGTAGCTAGAATGGGAAGAATGAAACAAAAAAAAAGTCTAAGAACTAAAATTTCTTGAATCTTACCTCTTGATCAGAATTATCATCTCATTTATCACTTGGTGAAGTTTGGAAATCAGTAGTGACTGGGGTAATCAAGAAGTAAATTAGACGGGATTTTTCTGAGACTGCAAGCCAAGATTTTGGACCTTGTAGTTTTCAAGAGACCATAAACAAATTTGATATTCAGAAAGTGATGAGCACTCATTTGGCTGCAAGCTGCATTCTTCTCACATGAAAAAATGATAAGCACAATAAAAATCTTACCCTTACCTTTGGTGGCTTGAATGGATAGTCAGATGAAAATGTGATATCCAAGAAGAAAACGCCTCCTTCATATACAGAACCTGGAGGTCCAAGTATAGTAGATCTCCATTCATAAATGTTATCTCCTTTAGGACCGGCGCTGTGTAAAGGAAAAAGAGGAGAGGGAAAGAAAGAGTCAGATGTACCTTTGAGAGAGGCATTTTATGGATTTCCTGCAGCATTCATTTTATTTACTAAAAGAAACCATTTGACTGTTTTTAACACCTGCCCAATTTCCAGCTGATTTCAATGGGCTTGGTGTTTTAAATGGCACAGAAGCTGGGTACTCTGCTGTCCCTTTGGAGAAACAGCAATGAAACAGAATGACCATGAACTACTGGTTTTTCACTGTCCAAAACGCATCCCCAGATCTATTTTCTTGGGTATGTTGTTGCTCTAAGGTTCTACATCACCCTTTTATCACCCTTTCTCCATCACTCTTTGAATGCCATCATATTCATAGACAAAAGGAATTTTACATCTTGACCATATTCATCTTCTCCAAGCATTTAACAGATCACACCTTCATAAAAATGTGGCTTTCAAGTATATTGATACACATATTGCTACTTGTTTCATAGGCTGGAGTGAAATGTTACACCCTTGGGCAGCAAAACAAGGGAAGAGAGAGAGAATCAAATAACATGGAATTGAGCTTCTTGCAGCAGTCATTCCAAATAACTGTTTCTTCAGGATATATTTACATTATGCCTCTGGGCAATCAGCAATGAGACAACAAACCAAGAATACTTTAAGAAATACAATACTGAATGCATTTCTCACTAAGGGAAGAGTTAGTGCATAATTAATTACTAAAGGTTTGAAGAAATGGATAATGAGCCAGCATTTCTCAACATCTGAATAAAAATTAACCTAACCTTCCAGAAAGGGTCCTGAAGCCACCCTGCTGAGATCCAAGCTTACTGAACTGGCTGCTGTGGAGAACAACAGCACTGAGCTCACGCAGACACAGTGGATTGATCACATCTATGCAGATAAGTCAATAACACAGCACTGTGAAAGGTCCTTTCAGTTCTCCCCACCTGGACAGCTTCCCAGGCACCACCTCCATTTCCCAGACATGCTGAAGCAGCCCCATCCTTCTCCCTCTGTGGTGCCCAGGAACAGGCCCTGAGGACTGTCACACATGATTGCACACGAAGCGAGTGACAGGCCATGGCACCACGCTGCAGCCTGGGAATTTGTGGTTTCTGGAACTGCTCGACGCACAGAGGAAACTCTACAAATGTTAAGGTTCTTCCTATGTCATGTCACCCCATGTATTTGTCACACATCTGTTTGCAGTCTGTTGCATGCTGCATGTTGAACATTCATCCTTACTATGTAGTCAAACATGGAGACACTCATCAGAGACAAGGAATATGAGCAGTCTGCACTATGGATCTGCAATCCCCACATGAAAAATTTAGCTATTTTTACATTAAGATCATATTTGAGAAAAAAATGCTGATTTTGATTATGAATTTTCTTTCAATTCCTAATTTTCCAAGACGTTTTTTATCTTGTAGACACTTCAGGTACAAAATGATACAGTTCTATCATAAACAGGACAAAATAATAATGAAATTTGGATGACATATTATTTAAGTAAAAACAAAAAAAAAAAATTTTATGGAGCTGTAGCTATTTTCCTGTTGCCAAAATGAAAGTAGGTAACAAGAGAATGCTGGCCTCTAAAACACAGCTAGGAAAAAAAACCTAACCAACAAGTACTGTAAAAAATAACATTTGGGTCTTAAATCTTACTTTCTATTTTCAATGCATGCATAAAAGTGGAAGGAAAATATTAGATACCTTTTAGGGGAAAAAAGGGAAATCTAGAAGCAAACATGTCCATTTTTGGAAATGCAATGAACCATTTTACCTTAGTCACTGCAGAAGATAATTTTATTCATGCTCCCTAAAAAGCAATTATTGTAAGAACTGAAAATATTGGGGCAATAATGACAATATTTAAAACCCACACAGGCCACTGAAATGTTTCATTTAATTCTTGACATTCATCAAACTTACAGTTAATTAGTATTGTGCTTGAAAACCAAATTTCTGTGAAGCAAATCAATCTCAGCATTAGATGTCCTAATGACTGTTTTATAGTTTAATGCAGAGGTTAGTGCTCTTGCCCTGCATGTCAGGTACCTTTCTTTCATACACCTCCAACAGCTGGATGCAATTCAATCAAATTAATGAAATGGATGTATCAAATCAGTGACATGTTTCAGCCCAATGAATGTCACGATTAAGCGCAGCACCAGTCCAGGGCCAAACTGTCTGGTAATCACCAAGTCAGAGAACAGACATCCATGAGCAGCCACAAGCCCAGTGGCTCTGCCTGTTATTATCTGCTCCTCTCCTCCATGCTACCCCCAGAAACACAGAAAAGGATCAGGCTATTACATGAGAAGGGTTGCAACTCTAACCTTGTAACAGAAGAAAATGTTATATTTGAAACTCAGCCTAACTGCTGAGCAAAGATTGCTGCAACATCAACAGAAACACAAAGCTGCAACAATAACTGCACTCAGAGAAAGGAGAAAATTTTAAAATGTTACATCATTGTATCTGATTGAGAATTTGTTAAATTTCTTTTTAACATCTGAAGGAGTGTCTCGCTTCCAGTGGTACAAAAGATACACCTGCCTCACCAGCAGCCTAAAAATCCCTGCAATTGCTACATTATTGGTTTGAGGAGACACAAGACTACAGACCAGAGTCAAGACATCTCACCTGGCTTTGGCAACCTGTGTATTTCCACTAGGAATCATCCTCAGCCAGCCATACTCCACTTTTGTCTTCTGTAAAAATGCCAAGGTAATCTTTTCTGGAAGCAAACAAACCTGCTTTCTCTACGACTCAGCAGAAGACAGCAGACCCATTCCCAGCAGTGGCAGCCCCTGCAGTGATTTCCACAAGGACAGGGCAGTGGGGTTCCACCCACTCGGCTGCCTGCAGGCAGAGCAGAAAGTGCAGCCCTGCCTGCCTCAGGGCACACCTCGCCTGTGTCCGAGCTTCCAGCAGTGCTGGAGCCCTGCCAGAGGCACTGCCTTCGGCTCCCTATCTCTGCAGAGCATCACTCAGGGCTGCAGAAGAGCACAGGGAGGGAACTGCTTCTCCATTCCCAGAGACAGCAGAAAACCCATGCTGAAAGCTGGGAGTAAGGAAGCTTTACTCTGGCCATAATTTTCTATTGAAAATATTTTTAATTGACTATTTCTATTAACATTTTATACTGATACGACCAGTAGAAATGCTCTCCTTCAGCTGGGCACTAAAGGCCTCCTGGCACAGGAGGCCTTCTAGGGGTGTTCTTGAGCTCTTCATTCCCAGAAGCTCTCCAGGTGTCCAAGGGACTTTCCTACTGCAGGCACAGGCTGCAACCATCTCACCTAAAACCCTGAGAACAGTGATGAGTGAGAGCCTAGGACTCCTGCTGCCTGCAACACTGGACAGAGCCCTCCAGGCACAGCACTACAATGGGGAACGTTCACGCCTTTCTTCCCCTTCTCTATTCCTCACTGATAGACCCAGCTCCTTACAACCTCCCACATGGACACTATACAGACAAAGAATCCTCCTCCATCCAGTCCTTTAAAATGAAAAATCTTGATGGAGCAACAGGTCTGATGACAACTTCAGTGTTTTGGCTACAGAGCATACAAGTACAGCCCACTGCTAACAGATAAATTAGCTTCAGAACATCACAAATTCAGTAAACGCACCAATATCATTCTCAATAAAAACCCCACTTGATTATTTTTTTTTACAATATGGGCTAAAAAGATCTCAGACAAAATAACAAAGCAACTTAATTGAAATGACAAAATATTATTTGCAAAATTAGGGGGCTTCACTTCGTGCATTAAAGATGAATTGCTCTTTAAAAATAAATTAGAGTTAACTGGCTGCATCTGCTTCCTAAGCAAATATTTATTATTCCACTTCACTGAGTGATATATACCTGATTCAGATAAGATAAAGGTTTTATAATCATGCAGTAGCCAAGATAGTTGGCCCAACAGGTTTAATTTACAAGTGTGACTTCAGATGGCAAATTTGAAAAGACATGAGGTTAAACTTGAGGGGCCCATAGGTTCACACCAGGTCTTTCAAACCTAACTCTGCTGAACCCTGGCTCTCAAGTTTCCCAAAAATGAAGAGCAGCTTTTCCAGCACAGTGAGCATTCATGTGGATGCAGCAGCAGCATGCACACTAGCAAGAAGCCTGTTAGACTCCTGATGCAGTGGTTACAGAAATCCAAGTTCAGCTTTTGTTCCAATTCATTAAATCAAAATGCATTGAAGCTGCCCATTTGGAACTAAATGCAGGACAAGAAACTAGGACAAGAAATTTTCAATCTACATGATGCTGGTAGCATTTTTTTTTCTGCACTTGCTAAATGCATTGCTGTCAACAGCACTCCTCTAAAACACAGGGCTCCAAATTTGGCGACAGAATGCAACCTCATAGTACTGAAACTGTGCTAATTGAGAAGAAAAAGGATGAAGGAAAATATAATTTGGCTAGATTTGATGTTAAATCTGTGTTGTGTTTTATTGTGATATAGAATATAGCTCTGCAATAGTATACAACTAGGAGGTAGGTGTGCTTGTTTTCAGGAAGCTTCTAACAGTGAAGTCTGTCAGACTCTAAAAGTCTTATGAGAAATGCCACTGGTATCATAAAACTAAAGGTACTGGTCTATACCTCAAGAAAACCACTGGGGGTGCCTACATGGCACAGGCTGAAGTGGTGGAATATTTTCTCACATTCTCCTCTCAAAGGCTCCACCCTCAGGTGTGATACCCAAGCAGGCAGAATCATAGAACTGTAAAGGCTGGAAAAGATCTCTACTGATCATTACAAAGGTAGCAGCTAACAAACCAAATGGGGAACCTAGGGTGAGAATTATGTAAAGAAAGACATCCTTCCATCCTTCCCAAATGTTTATTTCAAAATGAGATTCAGCAAAAGTAAAACTCTTGGGAGTTCTTCACAGACTGCTCAGCCACAATTCCGTCACTATGTAATTTTTACAGCATTCGGTGTAAGTGAAGACAGTGCTTTAAGAGAGGAACAAGATATCTCTTTTGATTTTTTCTTATTTCAACTGAAGGTACTAAGTAAAGAAAGAAAAATGCTCTCAAGCATGTTCCACTACCTTGTGCTTCAATAATCCACTTCATAATGCTACAGTACATTGAAGATCTGCAAAATCTTCAACACAGCTTTGGAAATTGACTTTTACATAACCTGCTGGAAGAAAGGCACTCAGGATGTTACCAGCACAAGAGTCTGTGTTTTGGACACCACTTTCTCAGCTAAAGCTGTTGGATGATTGTGACACCACGAGATCTAAAGGGGCGGTGACAGATCCCACCAGCACATACAATTCAGGCAAATACACGGACCCCATCCCTAGGGAGACTGCCTGCTTCACCCTCTCATCTTCTGAGCTTGATTTGCTTTCCAGAGGGAGAAAAATGCCCCAAGCTCAGGTAACTTCAACTGATCACAGAGGTGGAGATTTATATTTACCATGCAGGATATTTAGTGTGGACGCTGACGCTTGCCCCTCAAACTACCCAGACAATCAAGGTAGAGAGAAGAGTGACTGCAGCACATGGAACATCTAAATACTCCCTAACACCAACGTTTTCCATCTCCCTCTGGTGACTCCTACTTTTCACCAACAGCATGGGGAGCCTGGCTCTTAATTCAAGCTGCTAAGTTCAGCACTTGAGAAAATCCTCCTCATCCCCCCATGCAGTGAGAAAGTGAGTGAAAACAGAGCTAGACAACCCTATCTTGTAGCACACTACCTTTTTATCTAGCTACAGATACACACTGTCATGCTTTTGGTAATTAAAGAACAAAAAGTAATCTCACAAGCAACCAAAGGATCTCTATCTGGTGCAAGCTGTCTGAGTTGCTCAGTGAGGCCTGGAAAGAGCACAAATCACCTACCAGTAGTTATGTTTTAATGTTAAGCATGGGAATAGAAAATGCTCAAAACACTTTCTTGCTTTGATCTTTTCAACTTTTTGAAGAAAATTTGTCCATTATCCTTTTTTTTTCTTAATTCTCTTTTCCATGTGTGAGGCACTCTTGTGGTTTTGGTTAGAGAGTACAAGAAAGAAAATTAACATTAATTAAAAGGCATATGTTTGTGGCTGGCTTTCAGTACTGTGACATGTGACAAGAATGGATAACAATTTCTATTTTCTTCATTTTTCAATGCCTTGTTTACAAGGCTCTCTGGAGTGCTTGTTCTCACCATTCATATTATCATTACCAGTGCCTAAGCACCTCTTCTTACAGCATCTGGGCACTACATCCTATAGACACAGAAAGCATTCTGATTTCACTGGCAAGAGCTACAAGTATAGCCCCAATTTTAGGATTACAGCATTTTCCTAAGGTTGGACACATGAGGGCTGTCTATAGCAATGTATCAAAACCATGCAGAAAACACGTTTTGATAAGGTGCTCACTGTTGTTCAGGTTTACATGTTATGTGCAATTTTTTACAAAGAAAAAGTTTCAGTCTATTGTGTTCTTTATATAGCTACATCTGTTTTTATTTTACCTGCCACCTGCTACATTTGTTTGCTGGAAAAGGTTATTTACTGCTTC
The DNA here is from genome assembly GCA_013401135.1 of Cettia cetti. Lineage (NCBI taxonomy): Eukaryota > Metazoa > Chordata > Aves > Passeriformes > Sylviidae > Cettia > Cettia cetti. The sequence goes on from VZUI01039393.1 coordinate 85,690, forward strand.
TAGCAGAGGCTCTGTGCAACTGAGGATACAAGGATCTAGTTCAGGGAATAAATCTTTCTTTCTGTCATTTCCCTAAAGTCTATCATGTCCTTAAGACTGAAATCTAGAAATTAGCATTTTAAAAAACCCCAAAAAACAACAATTGACCTTTTTTTACCTCATGGATCTCCTGATAATTCAGCTGGTTGTAAAGCAGTGCAGGACTTGTGCCCAAGGACATGGGTCAATGCAAAGCAAGTGCAACTTGAGAGCTCCTCAAAAGCAACGTGGCTGCTCCGGGTAAAGTGCTGATCCAGCCTAAACTAACTTGGCCAAACCATTCACATTCAAAAACTGTCAATGGATGAGGAGCTTAATCAGGTGTCATTTGTCCTCCTGCAGCCAGAGTAGGGCATGAACTTTAGTTGCTTGCTCTGGCTTAGAAATGTGACCATGTGTCTGTGTTTAGCTGAGGTCACATTGTACCATCAGGAGATCTATGCCAGTGCAGATCTGCTATTAATCACCCTGAAGGGAAAGATGTGTTTTAGACCAGTAGAACCTCCAGTGCTAAACTTGCCATTAGTAGAAGAATATACACTGCTGTTACCAAAGAAAGTTAAGTAACAAATCATTTGCTAATTCCATCAAAGCTGCAATATGTAGATAATCCAAGCAATGTATTTTGGAAAGCTGACAGTTTTTGCACTGCCTAAAGCCCCATTAAATTGGTTCATTGCTACAATAGCTTTAGATTACTTCCCTCCTTGTATTCCTGCTAGTTCCTAGGACCTTTCTTGCTGCTGTTAGAAGTCTTCACAGGTCCTTTCCATCTTCCAGAACAACCCTAGCCAATTACGGAGGCAGAATTCCTGTAATTCCTCTTTTGAAAAAATAACTAAATACCAGAACACAGTTTGCTAAATTACAGAAATACTTAATTTAAACCATGCAACAAAACACATCAGATTGCCTGTGTCTATGCCCTTGACAGAGGAGTTGTGTCCAGGCAATACACAAAAAAGTTCACCAAACAAGATCTGAACACAGAAATCTCAGGACTCACAGGCATGAAGAAATTTTAAATAAACCAAATGTTCAGCAGGAACTAACTTGAAATATGCACAGAAGTCCCTCTCCTATGCCTACACTGGAGAAATTATCCACACTACCTAATAAAACACAGAACAGGACAGTCATAAAGGGAGACATTTCCTTCTACTCTGCCATGTGTTCATAATGACATTAATTTAGCATAGAACAAAAGACCAGCTCACTTTCATCAGTGTTGAAAGACCTGTAGTACTAGTGTCAAAACACTGTTTTCAAGCTGTTGATATAAAGTTCAATTTGGACTAAGGCCAAATCACTTCGTTGAAGAAATTTTTCTAGTGGGCACACAGTTCCCATTTTCCTTCCACTCAAAATTACTGATAAATCTGGGTCTAGCAAACATGGAAAATTTTGCTTTTCTTCTATGAAAGAGGATTCTTCTTAGCTCTCTAACATGAACAAAACTCATTAGGGTTACATGCATATTTGTTCTTCAGTATGTTTAGCCTCCATACTGATTCTAGCAATTCACACTGAAAGAATCACACGGTACCTGGGAAGTTGTGCAGCCTTAGTTTAAGGTGTCTGCCCACAAATACATCCATAAAATGTGTGCTGTAAAGTATGACTGCAATGTAAATCTCCCAAATCCCAAAGTATCACCTTACCCACTGGACTGAGATTACATTATCAGTAAGTCATTCAGTTGTTCTGAGACATCCACATGTTTCAGACACCAGCCACCTTCACCCTTCACTGTAAGATCTTCATGTGACAAAGCTAAGTGACACTGAGAAATCCAGTTTAGGATTTCCTACCAATATTTTCAATGACACTTTTAATGTCAACAAAGAGAAAAATCTATTATTCCCAACATCCCTTATGCGCACCCTTCAGATGGAGGAAGAAAGAACAGTTAAAACAATTTCACTAAAAGACCTAATTAAACTAAAAATACAACTGGCTTTAAAAATGTAGTAAACTTACATGAGTAAACTCATGCCTAAGAACAGTAAGTGGGTAATTTTCAACAAACTAAGCCTGCAAGTTAACTGAGCTGTTCAAATGAAATCCCCAGCTATCAACCTACACTAAATACTTAAATATTAGGCAATTCCAAAGGTATTAAAAATGAGACCAATGTATTAAAAAAATCTTCTACTGCTCTGCAGATTATGTTTTGTTTTCTAAGTAAAGTACCTTCATCCAAAAATTGAAAGGCACACTTATGAACAGTGTTCTTCAAGACAGAAAGCACATTGGTGAATTAGAGAAGCACCACCATCTGACAATTGATGCCTAAAGGCAGACTCTGTGATTAAACTTGTGAACGGCGTTAATGTTGTGGAAAATTTTGATTCTAATATCATAAAAGGATAAAGTGCAATTTATAGAACACAATTTATTCAGGTACTTCATGAAGGACCAAGAAAGAGAGAATTGCTGACAAGTCACCTTCACTGAAGATGAGAACCCAACATGCCTGGTGCTCCCACAGTGGAACCTCTTACTCCGCTTCCAGAATGTCCAGGATTGGGCTTCTCTAGCACTTCACAACAATAGAGCTAGAAATTGTCTTTCCCCCCTCCTCTAAAAAATCAGCTTTCAACTTCAGCAAAGAAGTTCCAGTTTGCCCACACAGAAGTAAAGAAAAAACCAGTCAGTCAGATTACCCTGCCTCCATTACTGCACATTAACACTCTGAATAAGAAGCACCTACCTGGGGATTTAATGACCTCTAATACGTGCATGTCAGTTCTGTACTTAGAGTTGTTTCATACTAACTTCCTGAATGTTAACCTGTAGTAAGCACTGAATATTTTCATTCGAAAGAAGTCAGTATTTTCAGCATCTAAGTCATTTCTTGACCCAGTCTTCCTAACCTAGCACAGGCTTTCTCTCAAATGTAATTCTATTGTTACTTTTAAACACTTTGTTCCTCTTGCCTCTATCCATTTCCACATCAGACTGTACAGCCTAACAAACCAGAAAATGCTGTGCCATAGTTCCCTGTGCCAGATGCCTACCTTGAAGCCAAAAGAGTCTGATACAAATATCTGTATCTAGAAAAAGGCTGCATTTATCAAAAAATAATTGTTTCCCAGTTCATACACCAAGACCTCCTCCACCTTGCACATAATATGGACACCTTCTCAAGTCCAGCTCCTTTCCCAACATGCTTGGGCTCATCATGTAGACTACCTGACTTGAAAGAAGTTACCCATTTTGAAGGGGCATGAATTTGATCAGGCAAAACTCAAGAATCTTGTTCAGCACGACAGTTCAATGTTCAGAGGTTTGTCTTTAGTTATGTCTCCACACTGGGTAACAAAATTTCCTACACTGAGGGTTGATTAAATGAGCTTCTTACTTTTTTTTGTTTCTCCACTGAAATGAACACCAGAACTCTGGCTATGAGCTTTAAACACTGCTTGGAGCAAAATGATGACAAGCTTCACATTCCGTGCAGGGTACAAGTTTATCATTGCTGACAATTTTTACATATGTAATTTATTATTTGATATTAATTGCTCTGTGGAGCTGAGCAGGTTGAGAAGTAACCAGTGACTGCTGCCAAGACTCCTGGAAGCAGCAGCTGGCTGCAGACTGGCTCGGATACCAGCACCAGCACAAGAACTGCTGCAGTGGGGAGGAGGGCAAAAGTGACAGCTGCAGCAGCTCAACCTGAACTGGCTTAACACATGCTGGAATTGTGTGTGCAACTCCAGAGCTACAGCAGGGATAAAGTTGGGGCTCAGGATCCTCCTCTGACACCATTCCACCATGTTCATTTATTTTATGAGTTAGAGAGTGACTCAACATTATGAGCATTAACTGTCCTACACCAGCACAGGGCAGGCTCCATTTGGGTTCTGAAACACCAGCCCAACTACGTCCACTAGTCTGGGTAAATGTAAGTGCTTGGAGAGTTTCAAAGCAAAAGCAGTTGAGGATTGGAATCTGCTTTGTGTAATGCAGAACTGGAGACAGCTGAATCAACACTTAGCACAGAGAATATAGAAATGTAATTTGTGGATAAAAAGCATTAAAACGCTCTGGGAATACTGACTTTAGTTCCAAAAGCAGAGCAATTCAAAGGCACATAGAAGGCATCATGCATACAAATACACAGAAATCAATGTCTGATACGAATTAATTTTACTCCATGAAGGTGTACTACACTAAAGAAAAATGTGAAAATAATAATCATTTCAGGGGAAAGAAAGGTCAATAAACATCTGAGTGAAACAAGTCTCACCTAGTAAAATATGTTTATTGAAAAGCCAGATCCAGCCCAACTATTCCTTCCTCTACCAATAATAATTTAATATTAATTTAAATTAATCTTCTCTGGGGATATAGCTGTAGTGTAAGGAGCAGAGACTGTTTGGGTTAGCCCTGGGAACAGGGCTTTGTACCCCTTTTCTAAGGGAGCTGCCACTGCTCAGGACAACCTAGGAAATTTGCGACCCCCACAGAATTCTGCTGTTCAATACCGGTACCACTAGGCTAAGATATGCTGGAACTCCATGGTAAGAAAAGTCATTTTCCCCCACAGCCCAGATTCGAGGCAGCTGTTGGGAAGTGGCAGTTTACTGCCTGCAGCAGGATACAGCAGCTCAGACCCTGGGCAAATCAAAAGCACATGGACAGCACCGACACAGGGTGCTGAATCCTTCTTTCCTATAGCTCAGGTAGCTGCACCAGTTGCACCACATTCAGGAATTAGACACCACCACAACACAGACATGGAATGCCTGTGACCTTAAGAAGAAAAGGCTCACACAGTGTATGGTTTTTATTTGAGGCTATATGCATGATTTATCAGTGGAGAGAATAAGCTTAATGTCTACTGCAGCAAAATTCATCAAGTTATATACAAATTAAGTATAATCTCTTCCAACACGTCCTAATATATATTTATACATAACTCTACTTCCTTCATATTTTCAGTCAGTATAATTTAGTGAGCACTACTAAGCACATATTGACTTACATTGCAATCTAGGAAAAATAATTTTCTTTCTGATAACAAATCTAAATAAACCTTTTTCTCTGCTGCAAATGCCTAATTTTTAAGTACTGCACTGCTATAAAAATTAACTTAAGACAGGAGGTCTGCTCATTGCACTTAATAGACTCAGAGCTGAAAATAAACATTTTTACATGTAGCAAGTGTGCTGGGACTGATTGCTGATGTTTAGATGGTAAAACATTTGTAAAAAAAGGTAGTAGTAAATACATAATTTTGTTCTTAATCCTTTTTACTGCAGATATCTAAGACAAGATTGATATTCTGTTTTACACAAAGAATAATAAACATTACGGGGCAATGGCTTGATAAAAGTGCACAGGTTGAAGAGGGTACAGAAGTAGTCTCCCAAGCTTCTAACAAACAACCAAAGCACCAGGTCTCAGCAATTCCCATTCAGTGCTTGAAGGTTTATACATCTGAACTTCAGACACCACACAAACACCCCTTATCCTATAACCAGGGGTAGATAAGTGCTCCCAAGAGACAACTTACAAAACTAATTCAAATGGCAACTTTTCTTTCTTGCTTAAATCTTCCTTAATGAAACAAACAAACAAAAAAAAAAAAAAAAAAAAAAAAAAAAAAAAAAACAGTGCCAGAAAATAACAATAGTAGTAATAATAACAACAATAATGATAATTACAGCAAAAGGATCAAGCTCTGACCTGGCTCTGGGTCCCTTGCACCCAAACATGGAGAAGGCTGCCAGGTGCCAGCTCTGATAGCAGTGCCAAGCCTCTCTGGCATTTTGGGCTGGGCAGGGGAGGTAACCAGAGTTACCAGCAACTCCACCTGTGGTGCAGCCCCTGGGGAGCACAGCAAGCTGCTGTGGGGCAGACTGGCACACTGGCTCAGGCAGGGAAAGCCATAAAGAGCTCTTTGACAGCTTGTTCCCTCTCCCCATAGCACCAAGCAAATGCTGGAACAGAAGACAATTCTGCAATGGGAGAAATATTGGACTTTTTTTTGGAAGGAGTTAGTTTTCGAAAGGAGTACTCAGAATTTTCAACAGCCCGCTGATAATTTGTGACACAAAGATCCAGCTCTTTGGAGTTATGCTTAATCTCACTCCTGTTCTCCCTCCACCACACGCAGCAGCAGCTTTCACAGGGCAGGATTCCATAAGAACTGGAAGCTAATTACCAGATGTCTTGGAAATCTTTCCAATCTGCACAAATTCATCCAGTTTCCAATGCTTAGCATTAACTCTTTTGGAATCTCTTCATCCTTATTTTGTGTAACAAATTTTCAACAAGGCAGGAGTTCTTTGTTCTCTCCTAATAAAACAACCTAAAATGTTAACACTTCAGCATGAAACTACTGAACTAAATGTACTTTTCTGGAGAACTGAGTAGATGTACGGTCATTTCCAGATTGATGTGAAAACATATTCATTCTGGAAGAAGTCTTTTAGGCTGTGTTTTTAAAATAACTTCAGAACTACAAAAATGAATACAAACAGTTGTAAATTATCTATGTGTTTTGCCAAGCATATAGCCACTCAAGCGCTGCACTTACTGAAGATAATCTAAAATAAGATCTTATAGGGGGATGAAAAGAGAAGTGGACCAAGCCAGGCATTTATTTAGATGCAACAGCTTTGTCCACAACATTTTACTCCAAATAAATGCTAGTGGCAAAGCAGGGATATACTCTGCAGAGCATTGAGTTCTGTTCAAGTCTACAATTCACAAGGATGGAAATGATTTGAAAATGTCTCCTCTTGGGGGATATAGTGAAAAAGATGAAGAGCTGGTTGAGTATTTCTGTTCCTGTGGTACTGCTTACACAGGAGACTGTCAGTTTGGTACAACCTATTTCACAAGGATACTTACCAAGTAACTGGATGGATTTAGTATGAAGTGGGAATATAGACACCAACATAGACCCCATTCACAGGAATCCCCCAGCTGGCAGAGTTGGGAGGGGTCTGAAACACCACAGAAAGCAGCTGGAAGCACCTCTGTATGTGCAAAGCAAATGTCTGACCATGCTCTGACTGTGCTATGGAAGGGAAGAGGACCCTTAACTACCTAGGAAATGTATCCTATGCCCAGAGCCAAGAGGAATGGGTGACACACAGATTTTTGGTAGCTGTACAGTGGGAATGTCCTGTTTAACATCACCATTGCTTTATTTAAACCTCTTTGAACAACAGAATTTTCACCTTGGGCAAAACACCAAGACTGCTGAATGTCACCTGCTCTGGAAAGACTGTCATGACTGAAACTGGAAGCAATACCTTCCCTTTTATTTTGTACAAATTCTACCCTGTGGATGTTGTCAATTGCATGCTATAAAAATAAGTAACCTCTATCAGCACACAGTTTTTAGATGTAAATGTATTTAGATGCATGCATTTTAGGCAATAAGCCTACAATACTCTGTACTCCTTGAGGGTGGAAAGTCACCTGTTACAAGCATCATCTTACCTCCCTTCTCCAAAACACTAACTTAAGTACTTAAAATATGGTTCTCAGTAGCTGATATTCAAAAGCATTAGGAAACATCAAGTTTATGAGAACCGACACTACAGAAGGAATGTCCCAAACCAAGAGACACCTAAATCACAATCTTAATTTGAGCTGCTTTTTCAAGCCAACACTAGTATTCCCTACAAAACCTCTGTGGCTAAAAGGAAGAGGCAAACACAGAATTAATAGCTGCATTCACATGTGGATGACTATCCAGGAAGACTGTGGTGACATGAAGCTGCCCTTTTTTAGCAGGCACATGATCCCTCTGTTGCTGGTATGGCCACAGTTCCCAAGCAGCAAAACTTGGAAATGACTGGCCCCTTCCCTACTACATGTTACATCCTCTGTGCCTTTGGAGGAAAGAAAGCAAGAAGCCTCATTCATTCAAGGCAGTGCTGCTCCTGAGCTGCATGGCTGCCATGAACTTGAGGCCCATGTGGGCTTCCACATGGGAGTCAAAAGTGCAATGCTAAGGCAGCAACACTGTTTTTTTTCAATCAGACTAAGTAAAAAACAATATAGAACATATTCTATGAAGAAAAATGCTGCAAAATGCAGTACTATTCTCCTGCTGGCAGTGAATGGTGAACTGATCTATCAGTCATTTCTGACTTTTTCCATAAGCTTTCCTTGTCAATCTTGGCAGCTCTCAGGAGCCCATCCTAAGTTTTTGTATATTTGAAGATAAAGAAAAGATTTACACCATTTTCCTCCAGGGCACTTGGCTCCCCATGCTATCCTGAATGCCTTAAACACTTTTACGAGTCTTCTTTTTTCAAATGTTAACAAATTTCTGTCATTATAACAGCAATTTTACAAGTGTGGCTTTTTGAAAAGATAGATCACCTAGCATGCTTGGGAGCAGTCAACCTGTAACACCTTCACATGCCTCTGAAACAGCCCAGAGCTTGCACCTCCCTTTCAAGATCTGCCCTGTAGAGACCTCCAGCACCTGGCATGACCTCATTAACCACTGATTCATCTGAGCCATGGAAGGTGCAGCAATCCATGCCTTATCCATGCCAAGGCGCTAAACCACTCAAGGTATAAAGACAGGGATTAGCAATACGAAGTGGAACATATCATAGTGATGTATTTCTGATGATGCTTCTTTGCATTCTTCTTTCTGTTTTGAAAGCTTTATATATACTCTGCAGATTGGCATTTCTGCTTCTCAGATCAACTAAGTGGTTATGTCAAGCCTTCCTACAACAAGAATTACATTAGTCACTTAAAAATCAACTCCCTACACAGTTATAAACTAATCCACTTGGCTCAATTATATTGGGGCTACAAATCCTGACCAGACCTGCAGTGTGCTGTGGGGAGAACTTTGTGGAGCACTGAAGAGGGTGAACCTGCCAGAGGTTCAGGAGGGAGAGTGCCATTGGGATGCCCCTTGGAGACCCTTCCTAGGCAGCAGGAATGGAGCAGCAAGGACCCACCTTGCAAATATCCCAGCCTTGAAAATCTCAAATGCTCTAAAGGTAAAACTCCACCCTCAAACCCAAACCCAAATAAAAGCCAGGAGGCAATTTTGTTGGCACTTCCAATAAAGTGCTGCCTAACAAATAGGCACAGCCTGGATTTTAGCTTCTGAATGGTCTCTGGGCACAGCTCCAAGCAGCAGACCATAGAGTCAAGGAACAAGGTGAAGCAGGAATGGCTAAGGGTTGTAGCCAAACAATATGGTACATTTGATATGCCAAGCACAAATAAACTAAACATAGCTGTCTATCTGGCATCAGAAAGCAGCCAACAGAAAAATAAATCCCAGCTTTTAAACACTGACTTCCCTCCAGACTTGTTGTTTGACTAATTTTGACAAGTTTGGTCCACAAAACTAATGTACCACTTCTGCAGACTGTATGTTTCCAGCCTCTTTATAGTTCAAAATTTCAAGCTCTTTTACACCTTCCCACTCCATTCACAGCCTTCTCAACCTCCCTTCAGGAATGCAAGAAAAAAGTTGTCTTCACTAAAAACTCAGCCAGCAGAGAATGACTGCGGTTCTCCCAGAATGAGCATACGTTTGCTCTACCTCTCTTCCTCCATCTGGATCAGCTGAGTGCCTCCCATCTCTTCCCAAGGAGATCTTCTGCCCCTTCCTTCAGTATGCCCCTAGTAATCCTTCTAACTGTTACTCTTCTTACAATGAGGGCAATCCTCATTCCATGAAGACAAAATTCCTTTTCCTAGACAATCTCTCAGATGCAAGGAAGAAACATTAATTATAAATGACATAGTTATGTGCTTTCTATCTGTTGAAAATTCATATCAGACACACAGCAGCACCAAAGTGTCATTCACCATCACTGATTCCAACTTGCTTGAATTACTCACCTTAGAGTCATATTCAAACTGGAGGAGTTTCATTTCCAAAACTTTACTTCTGAGCGTGCCATACAACTAACAGCAACTACTGAGAACTAGAGGGTTTTTTCTTTCTGAATTTCTAGTCAAATGACCCTCTTCTTATGTGGCTGTGTGAATCAACACACATAGCTGGTTGAAGACAGCCCAAAAAAACCACAGCTGAAATGCAAAGAGTAAATTTATTTTGTTACCTCACTGGCTAGAGGATCCCAAAGCCACCTTGGGCTGCAGACACCCAAAATGAGGGTGCTGGCACCCTCTGGCTCAGCCTGGTCCCAGGCAGGGCATCAGGGCTGCTGTTTGCACCCATCTATTAAAGGGCTGTGCATGTGTGGGTTAACACAATGCTGTGATTTTCTTCTCTGCTTTTTATGATCTCTGTTTTGATCACTCTCCCAAGAAAGGGAGCTCAAGCACGGCTGGGAGTGGGCTCCAAGTTTCTGTAAACACCTGTGTTATCTTTACACAGAAATTCTACTTCTCAAACAGACAAATGATAAACAGCAGCAGGCATAATGTATGGTTTCCCACACTGTTACTCTCCAGGCCTTGGCATTCCCAGCTGCAAGGTCACTTGCTGGAATCTACCATCGTCCTTGCCGTTCTTCCGCTTGCAACCCTTCCCTCCCCACAGTGGCAAAATACTTCTTAGCTGGTTTATGTCTGTTGCATAATATGAAAATAATCATGTTGTCACGATAAATTATGTCTAAAGAGGATGATACACTGCCTCTAGCTGTTTGCATCTTAATCTCAAAACTATATCAATGCAAATCTGCTGCAGTTACCTGAAATACTTTGATCTGTTAACAGTGCTTATATTCCTCCTGTCAACATTTATTTCTCCTTAAAAATCTTTCTTTTTAATATAGAAATATTTCAATAGTAAGGAATAAAAAAGGAAAAGGAAAATGACAAGGAAATATTAGAGATGATTAAATATTCATAAACTAGGTAATGCTAAATTCAAAGTTACACATGACAACTTTAATTCCAAACTCTGCTATAAGTTCCTGATATTCCCTTTAACTAGCTGACTGTAGACTCTGTCTTAAATAATTTTTCACAATTTCAGAGACACCACTTATTAGTAGGACAAATATTTTGTACCTATACAGCAAACTATCTATATCCAGCTTCCTGCCAGTTAAAGTACCAGAGATCAGCTATGGCTCATGTGCCAAGCTGAGTTCACCACTAACATCCCTTGAGAGAATTATGAGCATGACAGTTCCACTGCTAAAAGGAATTACATGTTACACAACCATTAACTTTGATAAGGAAGAAAAAGTCTTGGAGAACAGCAGGGCCTTTCTGCTAGGAAAGACATCAAACTAATGCCAGTGTCATAACAGAAGAATGAGGCAAATATACAAGAAATAAAACATTACAGGATGTATTAAGTGCACATGAAAACAGGCAAAACCAGCATCCTCAACTTGAAAAGCAGAAATTTAAAGCAACTGTACAGTGCAGGACAGTTGTATGTACAGTTTTAGAAATACTGCAATTAGTCTGTTTATCATAAAAATACATATGCACATACAGATTTGCAACTGTTTTACACTTGGGTATTTGTAAAGTTATCCAAGCAGCAGAGGCAGCTGATTCCTTTTGAGTTTAGTACTACAAATCCTCATTTTTTGTAAGAAAGTCTACAAATGGTAAGACATTAAAAAGCCTCTGATTTCTTCACAGTCAGTTCTCAGCTAAATATGCCAAGAGTTTCCTTGCTTGCTCTCAGTCCCCTGACCATGGCATCTTGTAATTTGCCATGCACAAGACTGCTTCCCTGCCTCCAGCTTTCTTTCAGCTACAGGACACTGATGTTTTTCTACAACTTGTATCAAAATCAAGAGCTTGAGATGACACATGGTAATACTCAAATATTCACAAAAAAGGACGAAGGATTGAATAATTTATTCTGCTGACCCCCCCCTCTGTGAGAATGATTTTCATCTGTAAAGATATTATCTCATCCACCCTCTATCTCAATAAATAAAACTGTAAACAGTCTTTAATACATAACAGAAACATTTGATTTCTTTTGATTTAGTTTTTTCAAATACTTAACTTTTACTTTAGCTGAGGACTTAGATTCAAAACATAGCTGCATTACTGAAGACAAAAAAATGATCCCAGCAGCAGCAGCAGCAACACATCTGAACTAAGCCAGCTCTCCCTGAAGGACAAAGAAAGTTCTTCACCCGCCTGAGGCCGGATATCCCAGTCTTGCAGCACAGACACACCCACAGAAGACACACTGTCAAAAGCACACACAACACAGCTAAAACATACAGAAATATTCTCAGGGATTTCTGCACAGCTACTGAATGACTCGATCCTTCAAGAATGATCAGGCTTCAGCAGCAGAAAGAAGCAACCAGAGTAGGGAGGAAAGAGCAGCAGGAAAACTCCACCATCCTGTGGTGCACACAAATAATATGGAAAAAATATTAAAGTTGCTTTTCCCAAAACTCACCTCAGTGCCACAGTCTGCTCTGGGAATATATGACACATCAGTGCTGAGAGAGGTGGGAGCAGGCTTTGTTCCTGGTGACTCCAAGAATGAAGTCAGGAAACAAGCCAACTGAGTGCTGCATCAATCCATTTCCCTGCCTGGCATAAAAGAGGCAGTGCTGGGAGGTTAAAGCTATCTGTATGGTGTTTATTGGCCTCTGGGCTGTGCCCTACTCTGTAACTGACAGGCATTTTCCAGGTCAAATGCCACCTCCAGACTTCAACAGGTCCCATGGGTGTTGTAACAACAAGAAACCAGAAAGACCCAATGCCCAAAAACTAAAACCTCAAACTCCATGTGGTTGGTTTTACTAATCACAGAAACACCAAAAATGAACTCTGCTGAGGTTAGAGACTAATTTGGTATTTGATGAAGTTACTCACACAGGACTTTAAAGAAAGAAAAGTCTGGCTGGAAAGGGGTCAGTACTGTGTCCTCAGCACCTGAGGGCCTGCCTCTATGTCCTGCACCAAAAGGATGGGCAAGATGCCCTATGCTAGAGTTGTTACTGGCCTTAGATGGGAACACCTGCTGAAGAAGAGGTTACAGATGTCATTGCCCTAGCAGATGTACCAAGCACACAGGAACCAGTGACACCACGTCTGAAATTTGACTCCAAGGCAACATTCAACATCTTTCCTGTATGCTGACACATTAACTTTTGAAGCCTAATTATCATCATTGAGATTTCAATAAACTTACTCCACTGTTGAACAACAAACAGAAACATGTTATCAGGCAGGATTTGTTCAGAGCTGCCAAGGAGACACTTGGCATGTCCCACTCCCTGCTCCTTTCAGCAGGGCTGTTCCAGGACAAACACGCTTTCAGAAAAATTTAAATAGTCTGGAGCAGCTGGATGCAATCTTGATTCTTACTTAGAAGAGCAGCATACAAAAACAATTCCAAATATGAAACAAAAGCTGTGTGCTCAGGTCCAGACTTGCAGGGAGAATTCACATGAGTGCCGAGGAGCTGTCAGCAGAGGGTCCATGGGAACTTGTGAAGAGGAGTGGGGCAGAGAGAACCCTTTTGCCAGTGGTTATGCAAGCCAGATAGGCTCAGTTTTATTATCTGGGAAATGTAACAAATGCTAGCAGCAAGAAATCAATTAAACAGAGCCTTAAAATGATAAATGAGATCAGCAAAATACACAGTATTACCTTCTGTTCCTAGAGAGGTAAGAGTTTATGTTGTGTGGAACAATTTTAGAAACATTCCATGCAGAACACACTACAGGAGGAGATCCTATTGTCCCCTTTCCTGAAGATTTACCCAAGATCTCAAATAGCCTCAGGGAACTGGGGGATCTAGGTAGAGGAGCTGATTTCTCAGCCTGAAGTTGGACTACTCACTGCCTGTGTCAATGTAATGAGCAGGTTTAGCTCTTGAGCTGTTAATGGCTTTTAGTGGCGAATCCAGAAACATGCAACAGGCCAGGAGAGAGGGGGGCAATAAAGGCCAATGAAGATCCAAAACTGAGGACATTTTCCTATTTGAAGGCTTTCTGGGTAGATACTCCTCCCAAGTTTAATGGAGGAGGTTGAAAAGATTTCAGCAGAGCTATTTTAATCTGTAGCATTTCACAGGGAGCATGCAGGGTACACAATGGTTGGTATATTTAGTTGGTATAGAAACATTTTGCTGCACAGGCTATGCAGAACATTATTAAAATGAACAAGTGTACTCAGTCCCTTTGACCAAATTCTGTTCTCAGTCTTGTCTGAGGCTTAACTAATGTCACTGATGTCAGCGGAGTTGCTTTAAACCAATACACTGTATTACACATTAGACACTAGGAAATGCTAGTAAGAACTCATTTATTTAATTCAAAATTCATTAAAATACGGGAATTTGTGATTTTATCTAGGGCACAAAGTATACTTTAATGTATAGCTAATGAATTAAAAATAATTAAAATTTAACAACTAACTACTAAATTACTGATAATAATAACATATAATTAATGAATTCGTTTAGTCAATGAATTAATAAACAATGTAAAAAAAGGCCATAAAACTTTAAATTAATCAGACCCCCCAGTGCTTTAGATAAAAACCCATTATAATTTCTTCAGATTTAAAATTTGTTTTACAGAAAAATCTGTCAGAACCTCTACAATCTCTCCAAATAAGATACTCTTAATTAAGTCTCTCAATACAATATACAATCTCTGGGCATAAGAAACAAAATCTCTTCAAGTTAATTCACTGTTGTTCTGAGCAAGGGCAAACCCCACACTTTTATTATTTGCTTTCTTAGTAAACAGATTAGATCCATATTCAGCTATGGTGTTACATATGCATGTGACAACTGCTGGCATATTGCTCTGCCAGTGCTTAAGAACATTTCTTTACCAGTTAAACAATCTTCCCTGAAATAAACACATCTTTTCTGTTATCACAAGCTATAAAGCAGTTCAAGAGCCCTGAATGATCTTTTCATTAGTTTGAGATGCTTAAGAATCTCAGTACTGAAACATCCCCAATAAGCCTTATGAGACAAGAAGTGAATAAATCCTGCTCTCCCATTCCCTTAATGAGAATGACTAATAAAAATGCAAACTAATTCTCTTGACTGCCACTATCCTGTCTACTGAATGAAATCTTCCTTTTCCTTACCATATATTTCTATAACTTTAAAACTACAATATATTTATGGCTGCCTGAGATTACTCAGCCAATGGCACAAGCTGGCACTAGTTTCTTCTCTCATTTTTTTCCCTTGTCTGAGGCCAGACAAGATCACCCACCCTGTTAGCAAATCCATCTTCTTCAAGTCGATACTGTAATAACCTCACCAAAGTCCACCCTCCATCAACAAAGCAATCACAAGGCCCTTAGCTTGCAATATTTCCTTTTGAAGGTATATTTCAGTAAATTTGAATTATCTATTTGATGATAAACATTTATATGTTTTTAAGCTCAAATGAATATTAAATATACTTAAACTGTGCTTTCCTTCCTCTCTGTAAGTGTCTTCTTGTCCTCCTAATGCAAACAAATACAGGCAGTGCTTCTCCCCACAACATTTGTCACTGTTAGCAGCTGGGTGGACACTTCTGTCCCCTGTTCTACCTACACAGAAGTCCTTGCTCAGCCCTCTTCCTGCATCTCCAGGGTCTCTGCAGGAAAGTAAGAGCTCAAACAAGCAACAATTTGCCTGTCCAGCAACAAAAAAAAGAGGGGAGAATATGGATGTTGCAGCTCATCTTTATGTCAGACCTGGAAGCCAACCAAGAATTACAGCAGGACCTCTGGACAGTTTGAAAAGCTGTAAAAACCAAAATAATCCTGAAGTCTCCAAATAAAAGCCAGAGGTTATAAGAAAGATTCCAGAAACCTTGGCATGATGCAGAAGAGCAAGTTGTCTGGAGAATGGGTCAGGAAAGAGCTGAAACATGGGCTATTGTCACACGTGGCCAGTAACTGAACTGAATGGAGAGCAGAGCCACGCCACCCACACCAGTCTTTTACCACTCTCTGTTCTAAAGCAGGATCACAAGATGTGTTGCAAGGCAGAGGCACTATGGTGGAAGCTACCAGAAAGAACATGAAGAGGATGAGACTGTCAGAGGTGGGCTGCCTTTCACCACACAGTGCTGGAAGCAAAAGCAGGTTCCCTTGGTCCTGATCAACCATTTAAATTGCTGTCAAGCCTTCTGCTAGGGAAGCATTTCTCCAAGCTCACTCCTGAGGGCACACACCTTGCCAAGGGCCAAACAAGGAGAAGGCTGCCAACCAGCTCTTCCCCCCGTGGTAGACTGCTGCTCCTTGCAGCATGGTCAGCCCGTGAAAAGTGCTTGGGCCTCAGCTACAGACCATGGACACAGAAACACAGCTGGACAAACTGGTCTTTTAGCTTCTCCACACTTTTCTTGGGTACTCTCCCTCCTACTGCCTCACATTTGCCAAATCACAGGTTCAGAAGGGACTGGCAGGTGCCCAAGCTTGTTCCTGGCTCTCACAGGTAAACACTGTCAAAAGTACTTTCCCTGGAAACAATGATCCTCCCCCTCCTTGTCTCACATCTAACAGGGTAAGTGTCTCCCTGGCCACAGAGAGGCTTCCAGTCAGAGAAGGTGCTTGGGAGTGAGCTCTGTGAACATCACGGGTAAGCAGGAACTGACCACCACTGCTCCTTTGTGGGTTTGTACAACAGGAATTAGACCACTTAGGAGACAGCCCCTGACTTATTTGCTTGCAGTAAGGAGCCTAATGAGGCAGAGGGCCCTGTCCTTCAAAGTCCCTCTTCTTTCAGCCTGTGCTGTAACCTTTACATGAAAAACACACAGAAGAACGGAACTGAGCATGTTTTGCCCAAGTAATATAAGCAGGTCTGGTGGCATGCTGATACTTCCCTGTCTCAAAGGAATGGATAGCAGCTCTCTTGCTGCTTCAACCTCCTCCTCCTCCTTCTGTCTGCAAAAAAAAAAAAAAGCTACAAGACAATGGGTCCAAGCTGGGAGACAGGCAGAGCATCTCATGCAAGTGTCATTACACTGTTTTACACAAAATGTCCTGCACCAACCTCTCTGTATCTGTATGACTTGTGTTTCCTCCTGACAAGATCCAGTTAAACTTTCTGTTTGAAGTAATGCTTTTTTTCTAATTAAAAAAATAAAAATCACTCGAGTATTGATGTTTTCCTGGAGCACTGGAAGATACAAGACAAGGGAAGAGCTCCTTCTGAGAAACACTCTGCCAGTCGTCCTGCTCCAGGATGCTCCTGTTGTCTTCTCCACACAAGTGCAGGGTGTGGAGGGGGTCCCTCTCAGGGGCACTGGCCATCTTGCCTTTGCTGTGTTAGACTCTGCTGTATTCACACAGCTCACACAGGATACAGTGACAGCTCTGCACTGAAGGGCACCCTTCAAGATGAAGTTAGGCCAGCTGATGTTCCCCTAGAGTGTTGATGCCTCTGTGGAGATCTGCCTTTTGGCAGTCTCTGTCAGGCCTGGTAGCTCACCTGTGCCTCACGCTCCTCGCCTTCCTCCCAGCAGCACAGGAAGGGGAACTCACTGCAGCACTGCCTCAGCCCTGCTCCTACTGCTGGCAGCCACACCCCAGTTCACAGGGAGAGCAGCTCCCAGAGGAGGCAGGAAAACCAGACCCTCTGGTAGATGCCCATGGCCTGCAAGTCTGGTCTATATTTTCAAATATGCACATGACTCCATGTAAGAGCTTTGCTGACACCACAGTGACCCTCAACACACTGCCTGCACAAGGGCTGAGGCCTTTCTCAGCTCCCAGCCTCTGACACTTAACATTACTTTCTTCCATGTTCACAGAACAGACTCAACAAAAATCATCCAAACTGTTTGGATCTGAAAAAACAACAGAGATGAAATTACCAACAATCATAAAGGTGTGTTTCAGGTGCTGGGGACAAGCCAAAGTGTCTTTTTATTACTGCAACTGACTCAAACCAAACAGAGAAATTCCCATGTCTGGCACTGAGGTGAGACATCAGATCTGCTTTATATGATTCCCTTCAATGCTGACTTTACACAGGGAAGCTCAGCCCTGTGCAGAGGAAGACAACTTCTGTAGTGATGGCATCCATGTGCAACACAGATCCTAAAGTCTAATTCTCACAACCAGTAAAAACTACATTTGTTTCCATTAGGCATTTTTCCCACCTTCCTGGAAATGCCATGGTTAAACAGTTGGGTTTTCTTCCAAAAAGTTGTGATTTAGAATAAGCACACACAGTTCCTTTGAGAAATGAGAGCTTAATCCCGATTTCAGCATTCACATGACTGCTAGAGGAACAGCACTCAGCACCCAGGCCCAGCAGACAGACATGCAGAACAGTGGCAGCTGGGCAGCCATCTCCAGACACTGCCCACTCCTGCCTGGTGCCTGAAAGGGACTGATGATCTTCTGGGGTGAGACATCCTAATTCTCATCTCCTCCCATCACCACAGACATGCAGACATTGCCTATTCAAACACAGGAGCTGCCAAGGAAGGGAGTGAATGAGGAGGCTCTGCAGCAGCAGAGCCTCCTGCTCCTGTGACAGAAGAGGGCAGCTCAGAAAGACACTGACTCCTGATCTGACTTTTTATTCCACCACCCATCCAGGTTACAACCCAAAGCATTCACAGTGTACTGTGAATTTGAACACCCTTTTTTTTTTTTTGGGGGGGGGGGGGGGGTGTTCACATTTCTCATTTATGTGCACTGCTAATGAATTCAACAGCTGCAAATCGGGGAGTGGAAACGGTTTGAGGTCTATGACTGCTTTATCTGGCCTACACCTGCATTTCTGGCATATGTGCAAAGTGCATCCAGATCATACTCTCTTCTCTATAGATAGGGACCACAGGAACCGCCTGCATTGTGTGGAACATGTACTTAATTGACTTCTACCAGGGACAAAGTTCCTCTGTAAGCCACTCTGAAAGGGGTATGTGCTACCTCCCTGTGCAGAGCAGCAGCCTGAGCTCTGTTTCCTGATTACGTCTGATCCGGAGAACACCAAGACAAGCTATCTAGATCTCTTTTTCAACCAAGCAGGAGAACCATTAGCTATTGCAGATAAACTTTTCAGTGCAAAAACTGTCCTCCTGGACATGCTTTTGTTAGGATTAGCACAACAGGGCCTCTGAGAAGTATCCCAAAGGAAGTATTTGTGGTGTTGAGGAGGCCTGTACAAAGAGACAGTGCAAATGAACAAGAGCCCATGATGCCTTTCAACCCTCTTACTTACTGGGTAGTGCTAGGGTTTGCCCATCCTTCTCCCACATGTGAGCCCAGAGCCACTCCTGCCCTGAGCATTACACCCTTCAGCACTTACTGATGACAAAAGAAGGTGCAGTTTACACTTACTTTTACAGCTCCATTAAAAGGTGACCTGCAAATAAAAAAAAAAATCAAGCACATTTAGTATTATGTGCTGAATGCCCCCAAATAAACAGGATTAAATGAGCATTCAGCCCTCATGTAAAATTTAGGTGTAAAGACTGGCACTGAATGTGTACTTTGACTTTATGCTCATGAAACAAAGTCCTTCCAAACAGCAATGTTCCGAGCAGTTCCTCAAAACTACTGGCTCCACATTTCTGCCTTTCCCTACTTGCAGATAGCACACTGGGATGGAGGTATGGCAGAAATATCATCCCTCTGAATGGCATATTTCTGAAACTGAAACAAGAAAGCTGGCAAAGCAAGGGGACAGCAGGCAGGCCCCAGGTCCCCTGCTCTCTCTCTTCACCCTGCTTGGGCACCAAAGCCTATGCTTTCCAAAGGCACTAACCTGACACTGGGCTACACCCCGTGTGGAGACACTGGGGGATCAGACATATTTGAAGATGAGGTTTTAAGGTCTGGTACAAATTTTAGCAGTGCATTGCACAGCTACAGGTAGAGCTTTTCCCTGTAAAATAATGAACAGAATAGCTATTTCTCACTTGCAGTCACCATGCTGCTTTCCCCTCCTCTTTCTGTGTCTGGCCCTGCTTAACTGACTCCTTTCCCTCAGACCAAGCTCAGGAAAGTATCTCTGCATATGCTTAAAACCCAGTGACTTCAATGGGAGAACAAGCACGTGCTTCAGTACTTTACTGGCTGGGGTGTTCAAATGCCTGTATACCTTTCCCATCAGTGCTCTCTTGTACCAAATTTTGTACCTTCATTGTCAATTACCTGGTATAAAGTGATGAAAGATTAGCCCATAAGTGACTGGATCACTTTATAGCTACCCACATTATTCTGATTTATAAACATATGGATATGTAAAGGAAGATTAAGGGATTTCCTGTCGTGGTATTCTCACAGCACTTCCCCGCACATGTGAGGAGCTGTTAAGCATTGTGCTGCAGTTCTCAAACAACCGTGCTCTCTCCCCAGATCTTATTTGCCATTTCTCTGAAGTGAGGCTTTGCAAAGACCTACCTTAACCTACAGAAACACACTGCACAGGTTTCCAGAAAGTCGTTGAAATAAGGTCTAGCACCTAGTTTTAAATCTCTTTTATAAACAGAACCTTTGGTGACCAACTTTCATCAAAATACAGTCTGGTACACGCTTCCTGCTTGTTGGTTTCTTTAACTTGGCTTTTTCATTCCTCATTCTTTTGTGAAATGTGATACTGCTTTATAGGTGTCCAAACTGTTAATGTCAAACCCTAAACATTATCCTACAACTAGGATTCTACCATAAAGTCTTTAAAAATACTGTTTTGTAAATACAAGTGTTAAAATAACCAGAGGTGTGCACACTCTCTACATCTACTGTATAATTACAGACAAACTGATTGACATTATCTAGAAATATTATTTAAATTAAGAAACTAAACAAATGAGTTATACCCATTTCTGCCAACAACAGTTCTTTAATTTTTAGTAGACTGATAAAGACATCTGCAATGGGTTAAGAAAGAATTTAAAAATAACTAAAATGTCAAGCAGGAGATCTTTTAAATTAAAAGTGCTAGTGAACTAAGACAAGGGAGTAGGTTATGCCAAATTCCCTGCTACAGTTTAAAAGAGACAGATGCTGGAGATGAACTGAAAGCACTGAACAGAAGCTGCTTGGTTCATCATTTCTCCTTACGATCCTCCCTAAATAAACCCACCTACCTGATGTCTTTTTGCTTTCAGCTAAATACACTACTCATATGCGAGGCAGGTTTCCTCCAGCCTTGCCTGGGAAAAAGCACACCGGAGAGCAGTGTGCAGGCATGGTCATGCCCCACATGCAGGCACAGCAGTGTCATGTTAGTGCTGCTGCCCGAGCGTGACTGACCACTGACAAAATAGAGGAAGCCAGCCAGGAAGAAAAAAATGTGGCATGGTGTATAAACCACAAAATAAACAACAGAATAAAACTCCCAAATAACACTTTCATTTTACTTCATATTGTCTGTAACAACAGTGGACATCATACTTCAGAAAAAAATACGTCATACCAGGAGCTTTCTTAAAGTAATACTGGCAGTGTTTTTGTTGCCTGTCTGCTCTGGCACCTTCCAAGCAGTCCTTCTGCTAATATTTCAGCATACCATTAAAAGAGGCTAATTGTGTACAGAGAGAACATGCCTGAAACAGCAAGTGTTCAAGCAAGCCAAGGAACAGCAGTGTTCAAGCAAGCCAGGGAACAGCAGAACCACAGCAGAAACTACAGCACACTCACTACTTGCTTAAGAGCTGCAACAGCCAGAAGTAACACTTCTCTCAGTGCAACACCCTCTCTTGAACAATTAGAAGCATGGTTGAAAAGGCAAAAAACCCAAACCCTAAGACATACACACCAAAAGATTTAAATGTTTTAATTACTCTACAGATTTATATTAATTTCATCAATCAGCTGTTAAGACTACTAGGCAACGCCATCTAGTGATGCTAGCAAAAAAAAAAGTCATGCTCCATTCTTTGTTGAAAAGAATCACTCTTGAAAAAATTCACTCTTGCAAAATTCACTTTTGTGGAGCCACGGTATCAAGAGATGCAAATATTTCAGTACCATTTTCAAACCTGCAGCATTAATGTAGCAAAAAGGTTTGAGCTATTTTATTTATCCTGAAGTAATTTACAGAACTGACAGGAAACAACTCACAGAAAGTGAGCTGGGCTAATCACATCACAATTTAAAAATGCACACACCGTGTAGTGTTGATATGATATCGGGATACAGTGCAAAGGCTCTAGACCTCTAGATTTGGAAAGACCTAGAGATATTATTTGCATGATAAAATAATTTACCTAATTTTTGAAGATTTCTGTTTGTGTGTGCAAAATGCCAGATTGAAAAATGTTACCCCAGTATTACAATTTCAAGGAAAAAGAAACGCCTGTGCGGGTTTAAACTTTCTTTTTTTGAGGTGGAACCAGTCAGTCATCTGCTGGTGATAGCTGTGAGCTGTAATTAGCTTCTGGTTGAAATTGCCAGCAGATGCAACTAAAAGTTTAAGTCAATTGGCTCTGCTTCCTCCTTAAAAGAAAATTGGCATTTCAGGGCTGCATTCCAGCATGATGGATCTTAGAAACCAAAGCTAATTTGACAAGAAAGGGAAGTGTCCCTTTTCCTGGTCTGCTTTAACCCTGAACATGCTGCATGTTCCTGCCAAGGATGTATCATTTTTTCTTTTCTTTTGTTGTTTTTCTTTTTTTTTTTTTTTAATCCCCAAAGAAAGTAGCTATGATTATACAATAATTATTCCACTGAAGAAAGGCCAGTGTTTAGTCCCAATTATTGAAATCACAGCTGTGAAGACGGGAGAGAGAGAAGATGCAAGAAGTCAGAAATGGTGAACGGAGGTAGCATGTGAAACAGGACTTGGAATAGGAAGCACAGCAAGCTTAGGGACATGAAAAGCCAAGCAAAACCCTGAAGCACCAGTACTGCAGCTGGGCCACACTCAGTCTGAACCATCAGCCTGTTCCACACTCTGGCTGCACCTTTCAATAGTTCCACAGCAAATGCAAATATCACCCTGCTTCCCAGCAGTTTCCTGCATTTGATTAATATTTCATTATTTCAACATTCAGGCTTGATCAGTCTGTAGTGGTGTATGGGCTGTGCATTCTTGTGTTCTGTCCTCATCATGTCCTCCTTCATATCCGCTGTCGAGTGGACAGTGAATGTTCAGCCATGACAAGTAACTGGCATCATTGCTTTGCCAGCTGGGCTTTGTACAAGCCTTGCTGGGATTTAACTTCCTTGTATCTAACTCCCAGAGATATTTGAAGACCTCAAACAGTAAAGGAACTTCACTTCCCCAAAGCCACCATTAGTTTGCAATGACCACATCTAACATGTAAGCATTTTCCAATGAGAGGGTATCTACGCACTGAGTGTTGGAACTTCTCTTCAGAAATATCAACTTCCTAACAAATCAAGTAAACATCTACACCTCTGTGTCAGCAGCACACATGCCCACCTGCCTTATCAACCAGGCAGCATGGAGAGAGAAAGGGTTTCTGCAGGCTGCCCTTCAGCACCACTTTATCTGTGTACTACAAAACTTAGCTGATGAAGTAAAGTGATTTGGGATACATAAGAAACTCACATGCAAAACATACTAAATACAGCACTTACACAAAAGCTTAGTGGAACAATGAGGAATTTTGTCAAGCAGAAACTCAAGCAAAGTGACCTTTTTTTGACACTGGATCACATTTGACACTGGTCACATTGTAAACTACTGGAATTATGCAGATCTTGCTACAAAAAAAAAAAAAAAAAAGACAGTAGCAATTGTTTTGATGCATTTCCCGAAGAAACACACAGCAGAACTGCCACAACCACTCTCACTCCAGCCGTTCCATATATGTACAACTCTCTCCTAAATACCTTTGAATACTTACTTTCTAACCCTGCTTAAACAGGTCAGCTTCTCAAAAAGATATGCTAAAAGGGTTTATTTTCCACAACTTTTCTAGTAGATTAACCAGAAAAATCATACATGCACATGCTTGAGTGTATTATCCTCACACAGTATTGGATTTTTCAGAAAGTTTAAGAGCACTCTTAATGATTTTATTTCCTTTTAAAAGAGCCCATTTTAATATCAAACCTCTTCCAGTATGCTAGATGGCTTTAGCTAAATGGGATCCTTTCCCCTCCAATGAAGAAAAAAATCCTGTAGATCTATTCCTGCCTAAAGGATAACTTGTTCTTTCTCCTTTTTTCAAAGCTAATCCTTATTACTTAATTATAAATTTAGTGTTTTGCACAAAAACAGGATCTTTCTTAAGTGCTCTTCTGTTCTGCCTTCCTCTGAACTGTAAAGCTGTTTCCTAAGACTTTTATCATGTCTTTCTTGTTAAACAGTTATTCATCCTATTAAACAAGCAATAAAACAAATCCTGATTTCCTCTTAAAGCAGTGGAAAAACAAAGTTTCTGCCAAAAAAATCTACATAGCCAAGATTGTTAGCTAATATACCTTCCCTGCTCCTAACGCTAAAGCAGTTTGCACCACATAGGAATCCATCCAGGAGCTGGAACTCTCAAGATAAAAGCTCTTCAGAGAAAAAATGAACAAGATATTATCTGTACAAAGAGAAGCAGGGAACTGGACTCATCCTTAGTCCAAGGATTCCCCGCACACCTAAATGCTGTGGAGTGCTTAGCCCTCCAATATCCTGGTTTCACACTGAGTGGCTCCATCCCCCAGGCAGGGTCGGGTAGCAGGACACAGAGCCAGCCCTGCCTTAGGTCTTTCCTGACGGAAAGCAGGTGCCTGCCAAACCAGACATGCTGTGTACAGCACCTGCAGCATCCTCTGCCTCTCTGACACACCACTCATGCAAACCCCAATCTTCACCCAAAGTATCCATTTGGGCAGAAATATGGCTCACAGGCTTTGCTACTCCTTTTGAGATCTCAGCTCAGTTTCTGTATGCTTGCTCTTTTCTAAAGGCAGAACAAAGAGAATATCTGGCTTTAAAAACGTCTTGGAAACTAGAAATGAAAAATTGCATGACAAGTGTACAGCTTTAATTACATCTCTCAAGGGGACGAGATAGCATTTCTGCATCCCCATCTTGTCTTCTCTCTGCCCTGGAAATTCGTAAGATGATCGGAGGTACAAATGTTCGTGTTTGTAGGGGGAAAAATGACCTACATTACATTCCTAGCAGATCATGTAAATAACAGGATGTAAAGTCTCACAATTAGTTTACATTTGAAACATTTTCAAAATATTGTTTTAGCTGGGTATAATAGAACACCATAAGATGTGACACACAGCAAACACAGGGCTGCAATTAAACAGCTGGCAAACAGCCAGGAAGAGATAAAGGCCCAGGCTGTCACTTGCTAGACAATATATATGGCTATTTTGGCAGCCAAAATGAATGTGATAATTGAGCCATGACACATTAAAAAGGCACACAATTTCCAAGGAAAGAGTTCCTGAGCACTAAACAGGGAGCATCTATAGAGTGCTTACAGCGAACCACAGTTCATGAGTAATAACAAGAGCGGACTGATGACAATTCAGCGGTGCCAAGCCAACCTTGACTCATGCACAGCACCACTGTCTGCACTTCCTTACCACAGACACACAGCAGGCAAGCCCACAGTGGCCTTCAGAGACAAAGGGAATCTGAAGAGTGTGGGCACTCACTTGGAATGTTTCTCTGAATGTTTTTTACACTAATAAGGATTTTATACAGTAGAATTTCTATCTCCAGAAATCACAGTGACTTGATTTGACTTCCAACATCCAGAAAAGGCCCAATCGATATAATTCAGTTTTAAAAGAAAAATGCACAGTAACACATGAAGAATAAATAACTCTTCAAAATTATATTTTTGCTATAAGGAAAAATGACTGTTTTGTTTAAGACATGAAGAACCTTAACACTGACAACAATAGTTGTTTAGAAGACAAAGTCCGGGAGCTTTTCTAATGTTTCACTGCATGTTTTTTTAAATAACTTAAGGACACAACAAACAAACAAATGTAGCAAATGAAGACACGTTTTTAAGTTAACACCCAACAGCTATATAAAGCCTCCTATAAATGTACTCCATCAAACGAACATGGTGACATCAACTGCATTTCCCTCTTGAGTAATGGACTTGAAAGCCTATACACTGTCAGCCCCCAGCCCATCCATTCACTAACCTCCCACAAAGTGCAGGTACTTCATGATCTAAAATTATGCTCATATAAAAGAAGGCTAAATTTAGGCTCTGTTATAGGAAAAACCCTATGAAGAGTTTACTTCCAGATCTTAGTCTAAACTTAACCACATTACAGGTGTACTCAAATAAAGAAATTGCACGTGTAGCTTCCCCAATCAAATGGTGCAGTCCATCAAGAGAGCTTTCAAAAAGTGTAAGAACCCACTTGCAGATCCATTCACACCAGCAATATGTAAAAGACAACTGCACAGCTCTCCACAGCATCAAAACCAGCAAACCACAACCGACGTGAGAGATACTGGCAAAACTTTTGTAAATGATCTCCTGTACTAAGCATCAAAGAAACAGAGGAAAAACTTTTGAGATATTAAAACAGGGTGTCTTTGACGTAAATTAATTTCTCCAACAAAAGTATCAGAGTGCTCTAAACCATTTGATTTCCTCAGAACAAACTCCCTAGCCACCTCAAACAAGCAACACAGACTTCCAAATCCAACAATCAGAGCAAACTGGCATTGCCATACTGGGCCAAAATAAAGAACCAGAATCAATACTTGACTTTATACTAAAACCAGTACAACTACAATAATTACATAATCTACTTTTACAAAATTATCTTTAATGGCTGTGATAGTAACTTCATTAAGTGTGAGTAAAGGAAATGGAAAGGCTTAAAGATGAGGTCAGAACATGCACTTTTGGCTGCTTCCTCAGGAGATGCATCAAATATCTTATTCATGTCTAAGGGAGAGCAGACTCTTGAGGGTAGCTACAGTGCCCAAAAGAAAAATGAAATCATGACACGCATTTTTCTGACCCACAAATTAGAAGAAGCATAAGGGGACAACTGCAAGAATAAATTAGTTGACCCTCATCTGAAAATTTCATACTACTGTATGCATAAATGGCATATTCTAATAGTGAAATATATTAAAGAAGTATAGTCTTAATTTTTTTTTTGTCCCTAATTCTGTAGCAGTCACACAGGCATATTATCCCACAGGCTCTGCCAAGTGATGTTTAGTGGCAGGTGAAAGAAGGCCAATTCACGCTCCCTTCAAAAAAGCATTTAAACACACACACAGTTTCCTGGAAAAGGTGAGAAAGGTGGGCTTTCTCTGACTCAGGGCCACAAAGCAGAGAGGCAGTAATTATAAATGTAGAAACAAAAGAGGAATGAAGAGAAGTAAGTCCCAGTTTTTTAACATACCTTATATACTTGCCCCTTGCCCAAATATCCCATGAAATCTCAGTAAACAAAGGGTTTTTTCATGGATCTTGTATCCAGCCTGATTGTGAACAGACAGGGGAAGAGTTTCATGGAACCAAATTGCAATGAAAAATTAAATTTTCATATAGGTTAGGAGAAAGAAGGATGGAAAACTGATTTAGGACAAGAAACAAACACACTTAAGTAGCTTTGCAGTACGAGAACCTTCAAGGACTGTGAACAAAACCGCGCCAGGCAGAAAAGACTGAATAACTCAGAAGAAGAGGAATGCTACAAGTAGGCAGTTTATTTACACCTAGCAGGGAATCAGAGAGTGTTTCTCATTATGGCTGTGTTAATTCAAATCAATCTTTGGCCCCTAGTAATAAGCTATAATTGCAAAAGAAAATTTAGAAATACAGGGAATTATAGGAAAACTTTTTAATCTTCTGCTGCATAGAGAAGAAGCTATAAAAAGGTGTGTCCCAGTATAATGCAAAGCACTAATCCTCCCCATAAAGCAGAATACCCTGGAGTAGATAATAACATTCTCTGCAAAGTAAATCCTTTATTTATTTATACTCTGGTAGAGTTTCCAAGTGTTTACATCTATTCAGTAAGCCAAAAAATTACTCAGACTTATTTTTTTCTTTATATCGAACATATAGAAGAATGGCAAAGCTCTGAGCACCTGGACCATAATTAAATCTATAACTCATACAGCAGCATGAAGACTAATACATAAATTAACGCTACCTGCCAGAAGAAGTAATAATATCAGGAACAGCTTACTGCAAATTCCAAAAATGAGAATTGAAAGCTTTTATAGTAAAGCTTCTGTCTTTCAAACTTCCCTCAGGAAAATTTTTTGCCCAAATTTCTATTCTATTCTTACTCCACCATTAAAACTTCAGAGGCTAGAAAAAACCTCAGAGAAACTACTGACAGATTGAGAGGCGCAGTGCCCATGAGAACAGGCGCTGGAGCCACACTACAAGCAGAGCATGGCTGCACCACCAGCACGCTGGGCCCAGCACTGCTCCTCGGCAGGAGAAAGAGGTGCCCTGGCTTAGTGCTGCACTGCTGGCTCTGGAGCAGAGCTGGGGTGCCCCAGGAATATGTTCACTCCTAACAGAGGTTTCAGCCTCTTAGGAACACGTGCAGCTGGTGCAATTTCATACTGCAGTTTATCCACCCACCTAAGACAGAATAGCACAATGGGATGTTTCTGTGTCCTGCTCTGCATCCAAACTGGATAAAAGCCAGGCTCTGGCTTGCACCTAGCTACGAGACTGTAGTTACACACTCCAGCAGTGCCAGGATGACTCACAGTGCTCTGCACTCTGCCAGATGACTTTGAAGGGAACAGAGAGTTGCATATGGAGAGCACAAGCAGATGTAGCACAGCATCTCT
Organism: Cettia cetti; assembly: GCA_013401135.1. Lineage (NCBI taxonomy): Eukaryota > Metazoa > Chordata > Aves > Passeriformes > Sylviidae > Cettia > Cettia cetti. Next base: position 114,356 of record VZUI01039393.1, read on the forward strand.
CAGACACTCGTCAGGCGTTGCTTATGGCATCGACTGCAAAGGACTGACCCTTCGCTCTGTGATCAGTGGCCAGCTTCAGGAAAAGATCAACAGAATTACTCGCAGAAAAAACATTCAGTGCACTGCACGAACTGCTCACTGCACAATTTAGTGTTGCCTCTTTTATTTTTTTTTCTTCATTCAGGCTTCAAAAGCCAATGGCTCTTTCAAAGTTAACAAACACAGAACTCTTCTGGGCATAAATGGGTTTGAACTAAGACCTTCACCAATACAGCCTCTCATAATTTTCTGTTCTTCACACACTTTCAAGAAGCAGAAAACCAAATGATATTGGTGCATTTCTTTTCAAACAGCATTCTTATCTTCCTACCTCCTGAAACCAGCTGCTATCACACTGGTGGGCACATGTCACCTTTACTGGAAAGCTGCCCAGCCTGGATGGATGATTTTAGCAGGGAGGTATCCAGCTTATCTCAGGTGTGGGGAGAGGTGTGTTCACTGTCATTCCTGTCTCCTTACTCGAATGTTTGAAAACAAAAAGAGAGTGCAAGCACAGTTGAGTCTGACAATCCAGATAAGAGATTTTATTTATATTTATTTTTCCAAGGTCAGAATCTGGGAGTAAAGAAAAATTAAGCACATCAACTTGCATTTGTCAGGAAACAAGCAGAGTTGTCAAAATCTCTCTTACAGTCCTGCCTGAATGAAAAGTAGGCAGTAGCCGTCTACAGCAAAAATATCAAGCATGGCCTGCAGAGAAAAAATTCAGAGGCAATGCAAACAGCATAAGCAGCATCCAGAAGGAGGAAAAGTCATTTATCAGAGTAGTGCAGCTCACATTGCTCTCCATTTCCTCCATCTCTGACCCCACCTGCTCAAATTTCTAGTAAGGCACACTGGTCATTGTACAGGAATTTTGCCAGAATGCCCTTTATATCTAGGAGAGCCACATGGTGCTCAGCCTACAATAGCTATTGTAGCATCAACAGCTGCTACTGTTAGCTTGCCTTCTAACTGATAAGAAATTACTTTGCTTCTTCTAGTCTTAAAACAAAAACCCAAGCAAGTTTAACAGAAAACAAAGATTTTAAATAATGCTAGTCTGCAGCATTACCATGAAAAATAAACCAAACACTTGAAAGTAAAATGTTTTCACTGCATTTGTTTTCAGAGAACCTTGAAAGTAACCAACTTCTCCACATATGGATCTATTTAAGGTTTGTTACTCTGTATTATCAAACAAATCACTGCTTTGTTTTGATTATGTCTCTTTCACTTCAGAAACTTGTTTCTTTTTAGAAAAACCTAGCTGTGGTGTGTTTGCTCTGGTACAACTAAGGACACCACCTGGAATTTTGGCTTACTAAAAAAACAAGGAAGAAACAAACCAAACTCAAAATACACAGCAGCCAGGTTGCTACTGCAATTCTTCACACTACCCCAGCAATTCAAGGCTCTGTGGAAGAAGGGAGCCATACCTGCCTTTATAAAACTTGCATAGGCATCATACAAAATCTCTACTCCAGACAAGAAACACTTTTTCAGTCACTGACTGTGCTTCAAATAGTTTATCATGTAAAGATCACCTTCTCAGGTTAATGTTTAATCACGCTTGCAGAATTTTAGGTTCTATAGTATTTCTACCTTTTGAGTAAGAATGTATATCACTTGAGCAATACTTGATGTGCAGTGGGCTGTGCTGTGTAACTTAGATCACTTAGATTTGCTTCCATGTGAATACAGCTTTAGAGTGTTCAGTGAAAGCTGATTTTTCTAAAGACCTCTCTCTGCAATAGCTTTATAGAAATCAACCCGAAACTCATTATTTTCCTTCTAAGTCCAAAGCTCTGAACAGAAAGCAAGATATTTGCATAAGGGTGTTGATTCTCTGGGCCCTCAGGGTGTCTCTAGAGGGAGATGTTGCTAAATCTGTAATGTCCAACTACAGCTTTTGCCATTGATATTAATGAAGTAGATACAGATATGCCCTAGGTATCTATGAACAAGTTAAGACAGGCATTGATGCACAACGACACCACAGAGCTCTGTGTCAACTAACCACCCCTGCACCACTTCACTCGTCCCGCAGATCCTTCAGCCTGGATGAAGTCGTGGATGTCGGGACACCAGGGGGAAGGACAAACACCAGCTAAAGTGTTACCAAACCCCAGGCAGTGGGGACACGGTAGACAGGTCGTTCATCAGAAAAGTGTGTTTGGGAAGGGATCTGCCCACTGTCTGCTGCAATAGCAGCCTTCACAGCAAGAACCACCATCAGCTGAACATCTCTCCTACTGCATAGCTAGCTATTGAAACACTTTCCTAACCCCTCAAAACCCACTCTGCTCGAAGTACTTACAGCATAAACACTTTACTTACATTGCAAACAGAAACAGCTTACTGCTGCTAGCCTTCCCTTACAGAAAGGAGAGAACCCATGTTTCCATTTGTCCAATGAAATCTGACCAACTGATGCTCTACTGATTCACTCTGTCACATTTTGGTGACTTCCATGTCTGGGCTTCAGAGTGAAGTGATAACCTGAGCTCAAACCTAAACCCCCTCACTGCAGCTTCAAGCTCAATGAACTGAGCCAGCACTGATTGAGAACCCTTGGCTTTCTGCAGCACCTGTACTGCTAAGCCACTCACAGAGTGGCCAGAGTGCTGGGCACAGCTACCTTTGCTCAAGCTGTGTTAAACAAGCTCCCAAAAGGCAGGCTGCCTTTGCACGGAATGAGAACCTGAATTGCTTACTGATGTCCAGCCCTGCCACCGAAGCTACATGAAGGGTTTCTGGCAAGGGAGGAACTCACCTCCAAGATAATTCTTTGTGAATCCCTGAGGCTGGCCTTTAGCTTTGCTGTCTGTTCTTTGACTTTGCTGGCTGCCTTCCCAGCGCCTGCACCCTTCTGCATGCCTCAGAGAGGAACTACTCAAGTTTATAGCAGCATTAACTCATCAGCTGGAAACCTGCCAGGCTGCTTACATTTTCACTACAATCGTCTGAACTCTGATTCCAGAGGGTGCTTTGAGACAGGATCCATGGTCACTACACAACTGCTTTCTGATATGCTTGAATCCATTTGGGGTGCTGGGCAAGATGCATTAGTGCTTGCACAGCTACTGCAAACTGCCTCTGTGTAAGGACAAAAATGCCCCTTGCTTTTGTTTAGGTCAGCGTTACAGATACTTATGTAACAAACACAGAGAACCCAAGCACAGAGTGTATGAAGTATCAAAAATCAAGATCTACCGCAGATTTACTGTGCTAATTGTTTCTCACAAAGGTGACACACCTCTGGAGAACTGAGGACACATGCCTAGTTTATTTCTAGTTAGCAGAAGGTAACAACTTTCTGCAATTAAAGTAGGATTAGGTAAAAAATTAAAATAAAGCCAAAATAAGGGGAGGGGGACAAAGTGGAATAATAAATCAGCAGAATAATCACAAGATATTTACTTTTTTTGATTGACAACAGGATAAAATTTGTGCACTTCCAGTGACTTTTTAAATAATTGCTGCTGCTGCTTGGAATCATAGCACCTGTATATCTCCCAGGGTGATTATACTACAAAACCCTGACTAAAATACAATTTTTAAATGAAGCAAAAATCACTTCCCCACAAGCTTTCCTTTAGCATTATAATTTAAATCCAGTATAAATGTTAGTCTGGTCAGACTGGTCTTTAAGAGGTCACTTAGTAAATTTCCTCCTTGGAGTCAAATCAACTGTATCTAAACTGCTCCTGTCAGTCCTTTGTTTCTTAAAAATCTCTGGCAATGCAGACCCACCACCTTCTGTATGCTGTCTTTATGTTCAGGTATTCCTGCATCAATATTAGGTCTTCACTACGGCAACTGAAGTTGTTTTTCATAACCACCAACTGGACTAGCAACAACCGCCTTATTTCCTGTGCAGCAACTTTCTTCTGTGTCCGAAGATCTTTTCCTTTCTTTCTTCCTTCCTTCCTTCAAAGCACGTGATCCTTAAAGTGGCTACACCTATTGTGAAGAACTGTTCTTCATCCAGACTTTTTTCTCTCACAGATTTGTGCAGCTGATTATGCCTACTAAAGTGCTGTACCTTGCAGTTCTCATTATTAAATTACACAGTATTTTTAAGTTCACTTCTTACATTTGCCCTCATCACTAAGCATTCTAGTCCTGTCCTCCAATGTGCCTACAACGCTTTTGTCCCCACTGTTAACTCCAAATACAGTATTTATATGCTCTAGGCCAGTATCCTCGTCAATAAGGAAAACATCAATTACTAGAGACTGTCAGATGGTCCTCTGCAGATTCTTCCAACCTGGAAGTGACTCACTGCTAACTACAGGTCACTCTGGTGTTTCATCAAAAAAAATCTTGCCCTCCTTTGTTTCTGAAAGCGATGCTTACAATGGTAGTTTAATCATTGTCAACTAAACTTGTATATGAGCTCCTAAAAGGTCTGGCCAGTCTGTTTTACAGTAAGTGCTATAAAATTAACAACTACTCCAGCCACAGTTCTGAACTAGGTAACAGTATAGTGCACTCTCTGCACAGGGAAAATTAATCCAAATTAATGCAAGCAGGCTAGGACTCATTTATCACCAGCAGTTACTGGCTCAAAGTAAGGCATCAATGTAAAGGAACAGCACAGTTCCAGGACAGCTTAATGGTACACATGCCCCTGCCCAAGGATACCCCTGCTCCTGCCTACCCAGCCCTGAACTCAGAGAATATGCTCACGGTATTTTTCCTGATCTGTGCATTACCTGTCTCAAAATGTTCCACACCTATGCAAATCTGAGTTACACCAGCTCCAGGAAACCTCCCCACAGCAGTTTGATAGGAATTAGGTAATTTTGCATAAAGGGTTTGATGCCATTTAGCTGATTCCCTTGTATTTGCACTTTGTTAAATTGAATTTGAAGTAGGTGTCGCAAGTCTTTAATAGCAAAGAAACGGATACACAGAGACAAGTCAGTCTGAGGGGGAAGCATTCAGTGCTAGGACCTTGCCACACACACTGTTGATCACAAACTAAATATGACAGCCTGGCAGTGGTGAGCAATGCACTGTTTTGAGTGTAAAAAGAAAAAGAAATACATATACATGGCATATTTCAGTCAGTTTTATCACAGAGCCTGAAGGGCCCTTGTACAGTTATACAAATCCAAAAAGTAGATTTGTCCTTAAGTCTAAGACTTAAGTCTAAGACTATTACTTTTTTTGCACAACTTTTTGCACAAAAAAAAGTTTGCACAACAAAATTTTTGCACAACAATACCTAAAGAATTGTTAAAAAAACTGGTCAGGCTTTTCTATTGTTACCAGATAAAACTTAAGACATAATGAGCATCAGTTCTTTAATACCAGTAGCTGAATGAAGAGTGCTTGAAATATTTCTGCAACTTTAAAGTAGATAGACAACCATTAATTTTATTTTTCTTTTCATTTTGACAGTAGATCTATTGAAAACTAGTGAAATATCTATATAATCTTTGGACTAACACACAGATTTCAGAGCAGCTAGGACATTACTGCAGACACTGCTCACACAAGTGTCAAACCTGCAAATCTGCAGGCATGAAAACCTACTCCCATGAGTACATATGTTGATTTGTGTTGCATAACCCTCTTTTAATTATGCCACTGAGAATACTTGCATGAGAAATTCACTGTGTGGGGGCTGATAAAAAACCTTGGTTTATAGCTTGCAGGAGGTCAATACTATAGCAGAGGGGAAAAAAATCCCAAATTTGAGGCATTTTGAGTTAGTGGATATGTCAACTAGTCTTAACTGAAAAGAAAGTAATTTAAATATTCTCACAATTCAAAATGTTCAGGAGTTGCACAATCTTTCACTATTGCATTTTTTAAATGAAAGTATATTAAATAACAGTGTCCTCCAGCTCTACTTAACACTTAAATGTTTTACTGAAATGCCTTTCTAAATTTGCATCATCCCTCTTCCTTAAGCAGTTTCACTCACTAACAACAAATAAGATAAAAGCCACTCTGTAGCATAAATGTTGTTACTACAACTGGACAGAAATACAAAAATACCAGACATCTGATTGCTGTGCTAAATTACACCACTCTTTCCTACTCTGGCCTGGACTATAGCCTTCTTGTTAGAAAAAAGGGAGGAAGAAGGGAAGAAAATGCTTAGGAGAAATAATTCTAGATAAATCAGAGATAGGCAATACTAAGAAGTAAAATTTCAATATTCATTTGAGAGTTACTTCAAACATGCTTTTAGAGAAACCATGAACCCTCTTCACTGTATTTTTTTAACTGTAAACTTCTGTATAGGGAAGGAAGTGTTAGAAATTATCGTGTGGGTTGTATTCTTGAAACCATTCTGCAAACTTCAGCTTTCTTTTAATGTAGAATGCATTTATTGCACTCAGTGGTGACAAAGTGTCAGGGAGAGACAATAAAAAGCATAATGTAAGAGTCACAAGATACATTATCAAGAAGAGTTTGGTGATTTCTTAAGATTTCGCTCGTTCAGCTTCAGCACAGGCATTTGTGGGCATAACCATCTCTTACACACTTTGATCAACTGCTCTTCTACAGGGAACCATTTAGTGTTCACAACTGGGTTTTCACTGCAGAGCTGGAAGCCAGAAAAGCTGACAATTTTTTTTTCTCAGTGGGACTCAGTGTTTAGTACTATGAAGACATTTACCCAACAAGAAATTAACAGAATAAACACAAAACTGTGGGACTTACACCAGTCTGAAAAGTCAACAGCTTGAGTGGAAGAAAAAAAAAGTACACGTGAAGATGGGCACACACTTGTGCTACTGTATAAAGGCCTGCTATTTGACTGCATGCAATACATTCTTTCTCCTCCTGATTTCATAAAAGCAACAGAATGCCTGGTTGTGACAAAGGGGAGATGGAAACTTACTAGATTTGAGAGACAAAGAAATGGATTGGCTTATTCATATCCTGGTGTGTGTGGCAAAAAGCTTTGTGTGAACAATGCTTGCTCTGAGAGGAGACAGGAAAAACCCAGCAGAGTTCATTTGAATCACCTTTTAAAACCATTTAAGCAAACTTGGATTTTTTTTTTTTTTTTTTTTTTTTTTTTTTTTTTTTTTTTTTTTCTTCCCTCCCTGGGGTGCATTACAGACTAATCACATGAATCTGCTTCACTTTCTGACTGGAGTAGTCACCTCCGTGGCAGAACTGGAGCAAACCACAGCTGTGCAGTAACATCTTCAACAGGCAAAACTGTTTGCAGAGTAAACATTTGCCTATAACCTTACTGCAGACAGAGTATGCTAACAAAAGGAATGCTTCTACAAGCTTAGGTGCAGCACCTTCCTCACAAACACAAGGCTGCTTTAGCTCAAATCCAGCGCTACCTCTGCACGTGGACGAGCCTGCACCACCAGCACAATCGTTCATTGCTCCTCATTGTTTCAGACAGCTCAACTGAAAGAGCTTAAATTGCTGGTCTGAGGAATACCTTCACAATATTGCTCTGAACACATACTGCAGTGCTCCCACACTGATGGAATAACAAGCACAGTCTGACAGTTACAAACATCTGGATTCACGGGTCCATAACTGAAGCAGTAATAGTGTTCGCCTGCCAGGGTTTTGCAGGCATTCTTCTTTGTGTCAAACTCCAGACCCTGGCATTGGCAACACTCTGCAGGGTGGAATTAGCCCAAGATGTGGCACTAATAAAAGAGACAAATGCAGTTCTTAGGAAGCAGAAGGATCCTGTATTAAAACAAACCCCTTACATGTCTTGCTTCCATTTGTTCTTAGTCCACAAACTTTTGAGTGTTATTTTAAAATACATAATTTCAAAATGAACTACTCTTAAACCATCAACCTATTTGCAAGTCTAGGAGAGGTTACAAACAGCAAAATCATCATCTGCCACCTTTTGTAGTACTGCTCAAGAAATCACATTAGTATGTATTAGCTTACAATGCCTGAAAATAAATAGGAATCAATATCGTAATCCCTATTAAGGAAAATCTTTCCAACAGACCTATAAGGTCAGGCACTCACTGGCTAGGGGATGAGACAGAGCAGGGAGTCTTTGGGGTCTCCCTTAGCAATAAGTCCCATTTCCCAGCAGCTACAAAGAAAGCAAGTTGTTTCTCTGACCATTGCTGCAAGGCATGTGTTTTGCCTGGCCTTTCCACTTTTTTCTTCTTAACCACTTGCTTTCAAATATCTGATTTTCAATTTAACAAAGAGAAGAGATTAAAGGCAATTTACAGTACAGGACATAAAAGACTTACATTCTCTCACTTGCCTGGGAAAGATACACTATTTCAACTCACCACTTTTTAAACCACATGAATTAAGCTCTGAGTGGATACACTGAATTTCGTGTTTGCATTCATTTCCTGCAAAGTTTACACTTAAGTGGATTTGTTGTAAAATGGGCTGTAAACTATAAACTAAGCTGACATGAGTGTTATTAAATTGAACTTCAAAAACTTTTCCACAAAGAAGAACAACATTTAATTTAGGAATGGAAATGAGAAAGAGTGAGCAAAGAAAACTGGGAGTACATATTTTTGTTATTGTAGATCAGCAGGGCAGCCAGAAACAGCTAAAGGAAGCTGCTATAAATCACAGCACCCCTGGGAACAGCCCCACTTGTTCCAGCCCTAAAATCCAGGAAATACAATGAGTGTTGGAGACAGCAGTGCCCTGCTCCACCTGAGCTGCAGCCTCCAAGTTGGGCAGATCACAACAGCAGCCTCAGACATAACCTTAACTACAGAACCGTGACCTCTGATCTAAACAGTTTTATGCCATGACCTGAAAACAGTTATTGCAGAACTGTCAAACCTATTTAAGAGCATCTCTGCAGCCCAGATTTACCATGCACTACGTGCAAAACCTCTGCAGTATTTACCTGAGAGTATGTAACAGTGGGGTTTGGCACACTTCCACACCTTGAAGTAAGTACAAGTGCTTGGCCTTGGTTGAAACTGAGCTGCCTAGGAGCAATAGGGCCAAGATCTTTTTAGCCTTGCTTTATGCTATTAAAAGCACAAAAGAAATTAAATACAGCACACTGCATCAAGTAGCACAACTTTGAGTTAAGCCAGCAAAAGAAAGAAAAAATGGAATCAGATACCTGCCCTCAGTTTACCTATGTGTCCTAGTTCTATGCTGTGTGTTGGACAGTAATTGACCTGTTTCAGGCTTTTCTGTTGGACAGAAGAAAACATGGGTAGAAAGCAGCTCTTAATTTTTCTCCAACATCTTTAGTGACCAAAAACTGAATTAAATTTTATTGCTTTAGATGTTTTATCTTTCTTGAAAATCACACCAAAATCACAGGAATTCAGTACTACTGCATGTTAAAGAGTAAAGCTATCAGCATGAATATAGTAAGTTTTATATTTGGTACCCCGAGATGCAGCTCGTATTCACTGCTCACAAACATGACAGCATGACACATGACAACATGAGTTTTTCAACAGTTCATTGTCCAATTAACAGAATCAGAAATCAATCTTTACTGTTGAGACAGGCAAGCAAAAACTACTGTTTAGTCAGTTTTACTGTGCCTGTCATTCTGCTATCCCAGTGCCTAAAACAGAAGTTAATATGCAGCCCAGGCCTGCTCAGCATAGTCAGGAATGGGGTTTTCTTGGGACTCTGGCATTTTTATAAAGCAGATGTTATAGCAATAGATGTGACTGCAGGAAAAATAACTGCTAGAAAAATCTACACCTCTTTTGCATGAGAATCACAGTGCAGCCAGTCAGTGTCATTTTAAAATAGCTAAATCAGCCTCAGGTCACTCCCATGGGGTGACTCTGGGCAGTTGCATTGGCAGGTGAGAAGTTGCAGCAGATATCAGTGTTTAACATGATATAAGAGAGTTCAACATAATCTTCAGTATTTGTACTGCATCCTGTTAAAGCAACATTTAACATTTTACGTGTCATTACTGCATTTTAAAAATTGCTAATTTTTCATTACTTCTATAACTGAATAACCAGGACTATCAGCATCCAAGAGCATTAGCTGGCAACTGTATTCTTGTGAAGCTTGCAACACATGGACTGCAAATGATAAGGGTGTGCTCTAGAACTGGAAGAGAAACAACTGTGCATGAAAAACTGGTTTTGGGAGAACTTAGACACAAGGTTTTTATTTTTAAAGCACATGTGAATATGCCCAAATTATCCAGGCTTTTAAATGTTTTGGGTTTTTTTTTTTTACAAATTCTTTTTCTTTCAGAAGAAATACAATAAGTAGCATTCTGCTGCTTGATGAGCAATGCAGAGGTGTCATCAGCCTGCTGTGTTTGTCTGTAGCCTAATCTGTGCTACTACACCCTATAAGAAACTAAAAGTGTCAGCTGGTTCTCCACATAACAGACAGCTGTATTTACCTCTTGGTACCAGAAAGGCTCCTTCTAACAAGTCAGTTTTGATGGAACCCAGATCTCCTGTTACAGAAGCTTGTTTCTATTGTAGATTTTTTTTTTTTTTGCAAAAGATAAAAATGCACTCATCATAAAGTTGTTACTGAGTAAATCCATTGAGTAAATCCACTGAATTCTTCTTAAAAATACATATGGGAACAGAAGCATTGACTTCCTCACTGGCAAAAAATAACGTTTTCCTACTCACTGTAGGAAAGAAACTTGAATAATTTTAGACACATTGGGGGGTTTTCATCATTCAGCATTCCTGGGCATCTGGCTCTACCAGCTCACAAGCAAAATGCTCTGCAATACTTTTGTGCTAATATGAGAGGAGCAAGCTGTCCCAGGGAGCCAAGTATCAGATAGTGCTGCAGAGTGTGAAGGGGGAAGCTTCTCCTTCTAAAAGCTGTAACTTGCTGTACCCGAAACTGCTACAATTATCCTTTTGGCAACTGTAAGCAAAGCGTCAGGGTTCTATTTCATTTAAATGCTTTCTCTTCTACCATGTCCCTTTGATGGTCCAAATATAAAGTGCAGGACCAACACAGAACTAGATCCCAGTAATTTATTTAAAGTTATCTAAAGCAGTTATTTAAAACCAAACAAAACCCATCTCCCCACAGAAAAAAACCAAAGAACAAACAAACCAAAAAACCAAACAAAACAACCAAACCAAACAAAACCAAAACACCAAATCCTAAACAAACAGAGAGACTGACCCTGCATGCAAATACATCAGACTGCCACAGGCAATCTACAGCACAGTCCTCAGGACAAGATGCCTTCACCACAAATTCAATAAAACACGGCTCTGGTTTAGCCCCTGTGCTCATGGATTAGTGAGACAGAACAGCTCATATTTTATCAAATTCACAAAACACCCACCAAACCTTTCCAACACAGAATCAGAAAACCAAAAAAAGCCAAACAATTCCAACACAGAATCAGAAAACATTTCCAGCATTTTTTCAAAACATGTACATGGCTCAGTTACACAAGTTATTAAGATACCTTCCAGTCAGAAATCTTACTGAGATGCCCCAAATGAAAGCAACATTATTTAAAGCTAGCTTTAGCGCAAATTTAAACACTAGATGCTCACAGCTAATGAGAAATTTTTTGCATCCTTTAAACAAAAGCAAAATATGCAAAAACTTTAAAGAAATCAGCTAACTGTGCTATTTAACTTTCCTACAGATCAAGTGCAAGTGCTTCTGTTCCAAACCATCACTTTAAAATTTAATCACTCAGACTTCTATGCTTTAAATTTCATTTTCTAAAACCTAACAGAACTGCCTCCCAAGTTGGGAACTTCCTTAAAGATATTCTTTATCAAGAGACTACAACTCTAACCAACAGACACATAAATTTAGAGACAATACTTCAGTTTATCTGTTAAACTACATATTCCGAGAAAGCATATAAAAATCACACACAGTTCTTTACTTCAGAATGAAAAGATCAAACTCAGCACTCAAAAACCCAGTTCAAACTACACACAGACATTAAGTTGAAAGCTTCAGCATATTTTGACATTCATATAATTAATGTTTTGAGGAGGCAGTGACCAGCTATAAACAGCAAACTGAATAGATTTTACTGTGTACATCAATCACTAATGACTACACCTCCAACATGCAGACAAAATATCCAACTTCAATTCCAAACATTTTGTGTGTTTGTTCAATCTGCTGTATGCCATTTCTGTCTAACAGTCACCCGTCATAAACACTAAGTTTGCCTTTTGTTAACCTGAGCACATTAATTTCCTATCATCGACCACAATTTAAGAAGCCATTACATACCTGCAGTTAGGAGGAGGATCAAGGGTTATTTCAGCTAGCTCCTTCTGGATTCTGTTGGTGAAATGAGAACAGACACAAAGCTTTTGAGATAGTCTATAGAATAAATCAGGGAATTACACTGCCCTCTACCACCATGCAGTTAAATGCAAGATTGGCTTTGCCTTCAGTAATGCTAACATGGCTGCTTCCTCTTTGTTCTCAGAGGCATAACCCAAATCCCACAGCTGAGAAACTTTGCAGCTTTTTTCCTGCTCCACGCTGTATGTAAACAGAACACTTACAGCTGAGTTGGGTAGAAATTTCCCACAACTATTCAGAAAAGTAACTCTTTTTCACATCCGAGCACTTTTTACCAGGGAGATTTTCTTTTCAAGCTAATATGCAAATGAGGCAGGGGGGGAGCCTGCACAGGCAGATTTGACAATGACTTTAAACCAGAGCTACAGGACCTGTGACTGAGGCTCAAGTGAACCGTGCTGGCAGCAGACGCACTCTTTGCACGATATTTTACCTATTACTTTGCAGTGTGTTTAAAAAATGGATTTGCAGATCTGCCAGGCTGTCTCTGTTACTGTAATAATCTCTCTGGATCAACTTTGCTTCTCCCCATACCTCCTACTGCCTTTCCTCCTGCAACCTTATACAGTAGCTGTATTTATGTGATAAAAGGTGATACAATAACTTGAAATAATCCGTGCATAACTTTATTACAAATATTCACAAGGAGTTAAGAGGTGAAAAATGAGTACTGAAAACTTCATGTCAATTTAAGTTTATTCAGGTACGCAAGAGGTGCAATTTCAAAACACACATGTTAAACTCCTCTTAAAATATCAAGTAAGACTTCTCTTCACAAAAGGACCCATATGAGCAACACTGTGAATTTCACACAAATAGCAGGTGTTAAAAGATGAGCTAACAGAAACTGCTCTGGATGTCCTTGCATTAATACCAGTAAGTTCAGTCAGCCCACTGAACTATCTGAGATGTATGGAATTAGACTTGGAATAATTAAGTGAAATAAAGACAAGACGGGAAAACTCAGTGTCAAAAACCTGCATCTCAGGCTTGTCAAATAAAGACAAGTTACAACAAATTACAAGTGCTACACAGCAGTAACAAAACTTTTTTCTCTTTAGCCAGTCCTATTTCAAGGTGTTTCTTTAACAATCTCAAAAGTCATCAAAGCCACACAGCCATTCTCTGCAACAATTTTAACATATTTCAAAAAGAATTTACTAAGTTTAAGTCGAATACAAAATTACTAAAGTGTTCCTAAAAGTCAGAACTATTCAGGCTGAATAAGCAAAATTTGAAGCTACTACGGCTATTTTACAACTTTTCTTGCTACAGGATACTTGCAAATGTTTGCAAAAAAAATGCAGCTTGAAGGAAAGGACTGGAAAGTTATGTTTCACCTCCAAAGACAGCTGGAATTCAAGAATTCATTGTTTGAGTATTTCACTCAGCTGATCTTTGAGAAAATTACCAGAGTATACATCTTGAGAGCCAGACTGTCAATAAGCTTATATAAAAATGAAAGTGCAACCAATGACACTAAACAAAATTTCTGAAGATTCTCACACTTAAAGGTAGAGGCTACCTGTAGAATGTCACAGTTTAAATCCACAGATCCTAAGGGAGAAAACTCACCTAAGTTTCTCCCAAGAGAACGGCAGAACAAACCCATTCCTTCAAGGTGTGTAAGGCTCTCCTGTGCATCATCATGAAAAGCTCTCATAAGGCCCAGAGAAGCCACTGGGGTTTTATGACTTCTTTAATTAGGCAGCATTCGTCAGTCTACGGACCTGTCATCAGTCTACAGACCATAATAAAATACTCCAGGAGGACTCCACCCTATACCAATCCGGCATGGAAACCTAACTCAGAAAAAAGTGCCAAAGCTCTCTCACACATTTTTGCAAATACAAAACATACCCAGGTGCCCCCTCCCAGTCAGCCTGCAAGGTTCCAGTTCTGTACCAACTCTTCTAAAGACACCAGACAAGTCTGTGTAACTGTTACCCCAACAAGACTTGGATTAATTAAAACACTGCCTAGCAGGGTCCTGTACTACCAAGCTGATAGTTCACTCCTTTCCACGTGGCTTTACAAGAAGGATCCCTCTGCCCTGACAAGTGCAGGGCAAGTACTGTGACTCCAAATACCGAGCAAAAAGACTGCAGAATGTTTCATCTCCCCTTTACCTTTTTGCACTAGTAGATAGCTTAGCAGTAGTTTTGCTGGATAGTTTGGTGTTCTTCTTCTGCTGAGTGGCAGAGGGTTTTCGTTCTTCTTGCTCTTCAGGTTCAGGTGCAGGCGGATCCCTCTGATCGGCATCTGAACTACCACTGCTGGTACTTGGACTTTCATCATCTGACCTCTGCCTATCACTGGACATCGTGGGGAACTTTTTGGGGAAGGAAAAGAGGCAGAATTAATGCAAAAGGAAGGACTCCCTCTTGTCATTCCCCAAGTTCCACTGACCTCTGCCTGTCACTGGACATCATGCAGAACTTTTTTGGGGAAGAAAAGAAGCAAAGCTCATACAACAGGCAGGATTTTCTCTTGGCTTTCCCCAAGTTCCAGAAAACTTTGAATAGGTGACAAGTCGGTTTCAGTGAGAAATTAATCAAAATATACTTGTCTCATACCCAAGAGATGGAGTTTGACAGCTACAAAGCAATATTTACACTTCTGAAAACACAGATATTTCCAATTTTTAAACCCACTCGCATTTTTCTCATACTTTAAACAATATGCCAATTGTCGATTTTTTTTCTAAGGCATGAGACAGATTTAGCAGGGTACTTAGGCAATGAACATTAATAACTTATGACACACTGTAAATAACAGACCTCACTAAAAATGTTTTTTAAAAAGTCACTAATAACCTGTAAATATTTACACTGGAGCAGAGCATTTTATTGGGTCCAAACGCCAGATCCCCCCTCTTCCCCTCTCTCCGAGAAAATACATTGCCAGTAACACTTGGGTTGATTTCAGATGGAAATGTACACTTGCTCTGAGCATTTAAAGGGCTGGCACAGGGGGGAACGAGGCTTGGATTTTTGTTGGTGGTAGAGCTTTTTTTTAGGAAGGGGAAAAGCCCCACGATGCATTTAAAGCCACTGGGGTAGCAGCAGCCCCGGTTATTTACATGGCCAGCAGCGAGAACTGCATTTGGCCACCACAGAGCTGCCGGAGGGGGAAGAAGCATAATTCAAACTGCACCTTCTGCACAGCTCTCCCCGCCGCCGCTCCCCGCGCAGCTCCGACATTTTTCCGCCGATCGGGAAAGGCGGGGGGGGGGGGGGGGGGAAAGGAGGG